>JARJEB010028111.1:0-13451 GCA_030264535.1 Liometoxenus newtonarum
TACAGTCGACCAAAGAAATTATGGCCCGATCAACAATGTCATAGCAACCACTGAGTTTCTGAAACAGCTCTCTGATTGGTCAACTTAAATTGCTTCCCGTTTAAAAACGGTGCTTCCCAGAACATTTTGGTATGAGACTTTCTTACTCAGTTTTTCATGTAGTATCTGCCATTTTTCGCTGTATCGTTTGGTCTGGGACACCCTGTATATGTATATACATATATTTCCATATAGTTAGTGAATTCAGTACGCGCGCCTTGCTGTCTATCCATCGATCAATCAACTTAGTAATTTTATTGACCATTTGGTGGTTTACAAAATGTATAAGTACCTATCTTCAAGCGAATCAGACATAAATCGGTATGGATAACACCGCAAAACTGTTCAGACTTTGTGAATTCAGATCAATAAATTTTATTGACCATTTGCTGCTCTACAATGTACAATTATATATTTTTTTTTTACTTCAAAGCGAATCAGACATAAATCGGTACGGAAACACCGCAAAACTATTTGCACTTTATACAAAATTCACCTTCGCCTTGTTTGGCATATCACAACAAAAACCAATTTTTCAAACTAATAAGACATGAATTCATATAAGTAAAAATCTGGTCAAAATCTCAACCCATAAATTAAATGTTAAAATGAAAGCATTACTATCCTTTTATACCTACCTACGGCGTATACCTACCTATATTAAGGTCGTAAAGTAAAAATCGTAATTTTATAGAAAAATATAGAGCGCTCAATTCGTACAAGCATTACTCATTTTTTTTTTCTATTAGAAGTAAATTATAAAATGCCACGCCACACCAATGAAACTATAATTATAGAGCTTTAGGTAGCCGAATATTTTGACCACCATTAATTTATCTCATTCTAGCAGGTATATCATAAACAATTAAAATACTAATAGTTCAATTTTCATTAAATTCACTAGAAAATTGCCTCGGGATGCTCAATAAACTATTATTAAGTATATTACGACTACATCGAACACACTATAAGTGTATGAGTAAAGGAAGTGAATATTACTATACATAATACCTGGGTATTAGTCATATTCAGCTATTCTATTTCGTTGACGTGTGTAAAATAAAGAAAATTGTTGTTCCATATGAATATTCCTGACATTAATTAACGAAAGTTATTTGCATTTTGTAATTTGGTGATGTATCGATCTTTGAACTTTTTCTTTCATCATTTCAAATATCATTTGTAGATTCAAAATATAAAAGAAAAGAAGGTACACATCAATTTTAAAAAATTTTATATAAAATTACTTTCAATTCAACGAATGTAAATAATAATCAAATAGAAAGTTCATTTGCTAATTAACTAGGTACTTCTTGTGCATCATATTAAAAATATTAACATACTTATATCTATCTATAGAGTAAAATTAGCAGACACGACAGGACAGTAATTACTAATTATTCAATTTAAAAGTGATGTAAACACAATTTACTTAAGTGTACTTAGACGTGACTTAACGATTAAAATTGCACAAACAAATTGAAGTAAAATTCCTATTCTTGATGATATCTTATTATATTTAGGTTTGCAAATAGACGCCAATTAAAAGAAAACTGTTTCAAAATTAAATTAGCACATGAATAGGCGTGCGCAGGAGATTTTATCAGAGTGTGTACAAACTTAAAATGTAACTGATATTTTATAGATTCAACTTAATTTTTGCCGCCTCTACTTTTGCGCCATCTACAACATCCTAAGAGGGCAAAGTCAGCTGATTTGCCATTGCGTCAAAAATAAAGAGTTAAATCTTAAAATATTAGGGTGTGCCAGTGCATACCCGGCACACCCTGTGCGCACGCCTATGAGCACATTATTAATGAATGTGCATTTGCGTTTTGCCATTATAAAAATAGTTATCAGTAGATATAATTTCCTTACAATTAATTGCAACTGTTGCAATTATATTGTAATGCCAATTGCAAACATACAAATTGCACCAAATGGTTAGTGGTTGCTAATGGCAAACAAAAAGATTGATCGATAAATTTACTAGGTTAATAACAACTTTAAATACACAATTTTATACTTAATTGTATGTTAGAAGTTTCCCTGCATAACTCGAAATAAAATGGAATCTTAAATTGAGTTCAACATTTTTTAAACATTTATGGGCGAGTCGCCCAACAAGGGGCAACAAACATAATCGCCACAAATTTGTGAAGCCGTCTTTATATTTACAATATTAATTTGTTATTTATTGACTAACCATATTAATTGATTCTACGATAAGATTGAGTTAAAAAGCAGTTTTTATCTCAATCCATATTCAACCGATCTAATCAATACGCTGACAATCTTGAGGAAAGGACAAATATCAATATTCATATTTGAAGTGAAATAAATAATAGTGACAAACATAGATTATGATCTACATATACTTAAGTGTATTAAGAAAATTAATAAGATACTTAATCAAAATAACCAGTGACGTTTGAAGAATGTGATTCAGGAACTTATGACTGACTATAAATGCGATGTAAATTGTCCATATTTTAGAATTTCATGATTTTTGGTCTTAATTCACTAAAATTTCGATTTTTCGTTTATACCATTTTCGGACTACTGCACTGAGTGCGCACTGAATGCAATTCGATTGATAGTACAAACATTCAACACTGTAAAACTGTGCATTCAAACTATAGCCCGAACACTCACAAAAATGAACTGCGCCTAATAGTCCCTGCGCTGAGGAGTTCCGTGCCAAACCGTTTCTGCGCCCAAACGGCTGCGCCCAAATGGCTGCGTCCAAAGGTGCCATTCCGTTCGGGCTATACTTTGAGTGCTCACTTTTACAGTATCGATAGAGAGTTCGGACTAGCAACAGAATTGCACTCATCACTCAATGCATTTTTTTTCGCACTGACTATGAGGATAAGTGCAGTCCAGTGCAATGATCATTTTCGGACTATTTTGAAAAAACTTGCACTGATCTTCGAGTTTTAGAGCAAAACTAGAAGTGGCTTGCATGCACTCGAGTGCAGTAGTCCAATAACGCTATTAATTTCCAGCCATTTACATGACACACTTTAAAATTATATATAATTAATATAAAAAATCAAAATTTTGTAAATTAATAGATACATGACGGATAAATTAATAAATTAAAGCATAATGTTATAACGAATACCAAAATAATGCAAATATATTTAGATATATATCATGTAAACAAATAGTGAATTTAACATTCTGTTGATTTGGCGTTTCGTCAGTTTCGTCAGTTTCATGTTTTTGCAGAAATTGCAATTTCTCAGTTACGGTTTTGGATGGATGGTTTTACAAAATATACTGGTATTTTTCACGCTCCTTGCCTCACCTTCAACAAGATATTTTTTTAAACAATTTAATAGCCAATATGCTCTTGTGCCTAAGACACAACATTAATTTTGTTATTAATTAATAATTAATTAGCTTTGTTCGATGAACCCATTGAGATACTTAAAGATAAATACTTCCTTGCTTTTCTTGCGTATCTATAAAAGGTATAAGTGTAAATTATGAATTCTGTATCTAGATCTAAAAAAATTTGGGAGTGTCTATAATCATGGAGTTAATTTACAGTTGTTTATTACCCTTTTCGTATTTCCTCGCATTAATTGCTAAGCATATGTTTCATAAGTAATATTTTACTTTGCAGTTGGATCGGACCGATCTTAAAGTTACAACACTTTTACGAAATTAACGACGATGAAAACTAAAACCGTTAAAAACTTGTTGCTTGTATGGAAATTGCAAAAGGTTATTCTTAATTTAAGCAATATATAAGCATTGAAAATTAGTTAGAACAAAATTTGCATCATGATCCGATTCTCACCTGATGCAGTCAATAATTTGGCCTTGGAAACAAGTGGATTGGCAATGGGTCTTCGTCTTCCCACAATCCATGATAAAGAAAATTTTTTTTGCGTGACTTGCGTTTCAATAACAATAAGGACTGATGGTTCTGATGAAATTAAAGAAACCGTTATGCTCGATCAGTTCTCCTATTTTTTCATAAATCAAAACCCAACATAAATTATTAACAGTACTAGAGCACCACTGGTCAAAAAAGTAAAAGGAACTATTTCTTATTGGTGCGTAAATAGCAAAATGTGACTACGTGACTGGTTAATATATTAATAACCACTACTTATTGAATTCTTAGACAAAACCCAAAAAATAATTATATTTTATTAGAAAACTGGGTGTTGCAAAAATATTTTGTACTAGCTGATGCAATAAGATATTTTTCCTTCGAATAATTTTCATCGTTTCAAGTCAACTCACTTTTACACGGCATAAATAATCAGAACAAGAAGACTGTTAAAGAACTAAAGTAAGATGATGTCTGGCTGGATTCAATTTATACACTTCTAGTCTTGTTTTATGCTGATGAATGAATACATTGTTTGTGTATAGGTAGAAATAAGGAGTCGTATGTATACCTATATCGGTGTAGAAGTGTAAACAAGATGTATTCAGGTGAGTTCGGGTGATTCAAGCGTGCTGTTCATCAACGGTATGCGGTTTGGTGTTCGATTTCTGGGGTATAGGAGCACTTTCACCTGAAACGACCACTATGTTGTCTTGTCGGCAAGGCAAGGCCGAAGAAACTTGGCTAAGAAGTTGTTCGCACCATGTAGGTAAGCAAAAGAAAGATATAGCAAAAAAAAGACAGAATGTATAAACGCGGAGAAAGAGAAAAGAGTGAGTGCGTATATGAGTGTACCTGCAGTATCAGTCGCGTTTGAGCGTTTTCGCACTTAGGTGAACCTACATCAATATTTAAGTTCAGACAATTAAATTTTATGTATTATGTACTTACATTAATGTGTAGATTGATTTTTAAATAGTTAATTGGATAATAATTACAAAGCTACTAGATATTAATTGATTTTTAATAAAGTGAAAATGTGTGGCCTACCTAAATGTAAATGAAACGTGCCGTGCACAACCAAGCCAAACGTGTTAAACAACAGTCGCTGGCGGGCGATGAGCTGAAGACATATTCTATTAGTTGTTGCGGTCGCGCGTGTTAACCAAATCGCAATCAAACTTACAAAACTTAGAAAGTAGATTGAGAAAAAAGTAAAAAATGCAGCGTAATGCAATGCCTGCAACGGCGGATGCACCTGTGTATACAAATGTTTCGGTGACAAGGCAAGTTCGAAACTGGTAAAGTTTGTGCAATGAGAGCATAAGTGAAATATCACAATGTAAGTTGAACATGTAATTTTTTTTCGGATAAAATTGTTGGATTTGTAAATTTCGAGAAGTTATGTTAAATCTATATAAAGGCCTCGCCATTTTACGCAAACTGTACACGGATTCAGATAAGCGGATTATCCGAATTATATTCCAAAACGACGAATGTCGCAGAGTATACCCGAAAAGTGATAAAATTACCATTGTCCGGATAAACAATATTTACAGAATTGTTAAGTATCCGGAGAGACGTTGAACATGTAATTTTTTTTCGGATAAAATTGTTGGATTTGTAAATTTCGAGAAGTTATGTTAAATCTATATAAAGGCCTCGGAATTTTACGCAAACTGTACACGGATTCGGATAAACGGATAATCCGAATTGGCGAATTCTATTTCAAAATGAAGAATGTCGCAGAGTATATCCGAAAAGTAACAAAATTGCCATTGTCCGGATAAACAATATTTACAAAATTGATCAGTATCTGGAGAGACGTTGAATAATTATGTAATTTTTTCGGATAAAATTGCTGGAGTTTAAATTTCGAGAAGTTATGGGCTCGGAAATTCATGCAAACTGTACACGTATTCGGATAAGCGGAAACTTTATACTGATATAGGTACACTTCGTGTGTATTAAAATTTTAAATATTGTAAACCGAATAAAATTTCGTGCACTGTTAAATGCCAAATATACGGATTCTATAATTTTCGGGTACTGATTCCGGACCCGGATATAATTTTATCAGTTTTCTGATAATCAAATAATAATTGAATACTTATTAGTATCTGAAGTCAAATAAAATTATCCGCGTTCGGATAAACAGTACCTATTTATATTTACAGTACCTATAATTCTGAGCCCTATTAAAAACTATGGCTTGTAACTTCTGTTCCGTTTGAAGATTAATATTCACGAAATCGGATAAAATTATCTACGTTTCGATAAACATGACTATTTAAAGTACAGTTCCGAGCCCTATTAAAAACTAGGTTGTAATGTGCAAATATTGTAATTTGTAAATGCAAATATTGTATAAGAGAATATAAAGTTGTTTCCTCTTCCGTTTTGGAAATAATTTAAATATTTAACAATCGTAATTACGCATTTTAAGTCTTATTGTAACGATTATTTCATAAATACTTCAGTTGAGAGGGAAATCCCAATTATACATGCTTACTACTCCAGTAGAGAGATTTATTAATTTGACATACGACTAGTTTCGGTCTGTGAAGATCATCTTCAGGTAAGTGACCAAACCAAAACCAACTGATTTTGAAGATGATGATGTATACACATTCTTATTGTGTTATGTTATAATTTTTTAGTTGGTTAATCACTTACCTAAAGATGGTCCTCACAGACCGAAACTGGTCGTATGTAAAATTAATAAATCTCTCTACTGGAGTATAGTAAGAATGTAATTGGGATTTCCCTCTCAACTGACGTATTTATATATTTCCTCCACTCAACTGATCCATCATAGATATAATAGATTATTTCATAGTTTTGTTGTTTCCTCGTGATTTAAGTACATTTTAAGTTAAACAGTTTCACATAAACAAAGCATACAATTATTTCAAAAGATTTGATTGATGAAACGGCATAATACAGAGATAATAATTACATTGCCAAATATTAGTTTATTGTAGTTTTGTTATTAAAATGGCAGAAGCAGTTGCGAAAATACTCATTTGTCTCAATTCTATTCAAATTTAAAACTCATTAGGTAAGTTTATATATTTTTTTGAGAATACATCACGTAAAAAAATACCTATAGAAAAGTAAAATTTTATAGCGTTTAGCTACAACGACAAGCATTTATTTATATTCAAAATTTCAATTTTACGTAGGCCAACATAAAAAATTTAAAGGTAAAAATATGTAGGTCTCTTGGAAATTTCAAAAGTAGAAAAGAAAGAAAGATAGAAATGAAGCGCAAACCGGTAGTAATAAAAATCTAATATTCATGAATATACCTATCTGAGTATACGAATCTCGCCGCATTTAAACGAATCGTCCATGTTGATGATGATAATAGAACAGCAGTCAAAGCCAAACATCAATCGATTTGAAAAAGAAAAAAAAAACGAAAACGGCAAAAGTCTATTCAAATTCTTATTCATAGCTCATAGCAATGTTTTGTGTTTTATTTGTTTAAATTTTGTATACGAGTAGCCTCACTTGCTAACTTGTTTTATCTATTGAAGAACAAGAATAATAGAAGCACAACACAACCAAGAGCGTTGAATGACAATGACTTGCCATGAATAAATGGACGATAGACGTGAACGTGATAAAGGCTGAAATATTGAAATAATAGTATGTATTACAAGGGCGGAAATCAGTCAATTCGACATTGATGTGCACATCTCTCCACATCATGCGAGTGTAGTTAATGTTTCGAACCGAGGAATAAATACACATTATTTTTGAAGGCAACATGTTTCCATATTCACATATCACAAAATTAATCAAATGTTCGTGAGCATTTATAATGTAAATAGTATGGACCATACTTTGGAATGCTGTCAAAGTCTTATCGACGTCGTCAGATTTATTCATTTGCCAGTATAGATATTGTTGGATGGCACTTCAGCATTCCAAACAAGTCCTTATCACTGGTCATTTAAATAGAGTGCGGGAAAGTTACTTTTCAATACACTGCTTAAATTTCAGAATTTCATCCGCCGTGAGTAATTTTCCTTGATTAACCAATTCGTTAAAAACAGACGACGTGACCATATTTAGTTATTAATTACCTCGATTTTATATTATTAATTACTAAGATTTTAATTAAGTTAATTTTCTACGTAGAAAACTACAGACTTCTTTCCATGCACTCAAGTATGAAATATTCGTTTGCATTTCTACGTGATCCGCGTGATGTTGATGTTGAAGTTGATGTTGTGGTGAAACTTGCTCTGTTCGTCGAGTGTAGTTATAACATTCCACCTAAGTACTTAAATAAAATATTATCGCTTTGGAAAACGAGCTCAACTCGACAATCTTGAAGGCTTTTTGTTTCGCTCGTGCTAATATTTAGCGCAATAGCGAGCGAATACAAATTCAATAAAAAGTTCAAGGCGATATCAGAACTTTCAATCCGCAATTCAAAGGCATTCACAAGTTTTTCATTTTTCTTTCATCAGTCGTTTACAAATTCGTATCTTGTAAGTCAGTAATTCTTAATTCTTTCTCAATTGAAAGTTTTAAAGTTTCAAGTTTAAAAATCTGTCAGTCATCATAAAGATATAAAAACAGCAATATCATCATCAATCTTTTACAAAGAAAAATGTAAAAGTTTGATGGAGTTGTATACCTATTTTGATGTAGGTAATGAAATAATTAAAATGTTTTTTTTACATCGCAAAAACCAGTTTTAAGAGGGCCCTAAAAAATGTTCATTAATAATATAAATTACCGAAAGACTTTTTATGATCTTTGTATGTGATAAAAATAATAGGCAAGTGTATAAGGATGGAAAAAAGTACCTACTACTTAATTAAAATCAGATTTCATAATAATATATGGTATACCTAGACATATTGAACCAAAAAATTATTTAAACGACGAATCGATAATTGTTTTATGACTAATACATAATTATAACTTATAACATATTAGGAAGACATAAATATCTATTAATTACTTTCCAAATTGCAAATACGTGAGAAACCCAAAAAAGTACCATCAACAAACACATTTTTGTAACGTGCAGTGTTTTAAATTTAAATTATTCAAGAAATCGATTGAAATTTTCGATTTTTTTGTGAAAACAATAAAATGTAATAAATTGACAAGAAATCAATAAGAAAATCCAACAAATCGAGTTAAAATGTTAATTTAGAAATTAGTAAGGCGAAAATGTGACTAAAAAAGGTAAAAAGGGTAATTTACGAGTATGTTACCAAAAAAAAATTATATTTATAACCAATTGACAAGAAATCAATAAGAAAAACCAAAACATCGAGTTAAAATGTAAATTCAGAAGTTAATAAGGCAAAAATATGAGCAAAAAAGTGACTTATATTACCAAAATATAACAAATTGATAGCAAATCAATAAGAAAAATGAACAAATCGAAATTTGAAGTTAGTAAGGCAAAATATGACTAATAGAGGTAAAAATGGTGATTTATGTTACCAAAAAATATTTCTCTTTATAACTTTATAACAAATTGACAACAAATCAGTAAGAAAAACCAAGAAATCGACTTAAAATGTAAATTTAGAAGTTAATAAGGCAAGAATGTGACCAAAAAAAGTAAAAAAGGTGACTTATGTTACCAAAAAATATTTATCTATAATAAGCGCGAATATTTCTATAGACCAGGTTCTCAATTCAGATAAAAATTTCATAATGAAGATTTTTAGATAAAGTTGATAATAAGTCTGCGGCCAATTATGTTTTTTTTTCGGAAGTATAAGAATTTAGAGCATATTTTGAAAATTGAATTACATATCTTACAAGAATCAAATATGAAATCGATGATTAATTATTTTATAGGTAGTTCCTTATTTATGATCGGAGTAATTTTGAAAATAGTTACCTAATCTGCATATCACGCGAAACAAATATAAATTTAGATTAAAAATCGAATTAAAACGCCAACATGATTGATTTAATTATAGTTTTTGTTTATGTTTTGGGTGATTTATGAAGCATTAAGATCTACTTGTCAGTAATTCAAAATGTTCAATAAATCAACGAATTTACTGTAATTTTTAAATAAAACTCGACAGATTGCAAGCGTATACTACCGTTGCATGTACTACTTCGTACTAATTCGTTTATTCCTGTTCTGTTTAAGCTTGGTTGAAAGCACGTGTTTCGGACAATTGTTAAAATGATTATTTATAACTTGTTAACACGTCAGTCAATAAATATGTCCGGCTCAATTATCAAATTATGTTCATTAAGTTGAAGCCTTCATTCAGTCTTAACATAACAACAACATAATTTTGTTTAAGAAAAAAAAATATTGTGGGTGCTGATCCTATTATTTGTGGGTTTCAAAAGATTAAATGTCACTCTTGACACAAAAATATAAGCATAATGGACGAGTGAAATAGTTGATCCAACATTTAAAGCCCTTAACGTTGAAACAAGAACTGCAACATATAAAACGCATTAATAATTTAAGTATTAAAAAGCACTCTAAGTTATAATAAAATTCTTGATGTTTTTTGCAGATTTCGATGGAGAATTAAGCACACGAAGTATATATAGTTACATTACATTACAGTATATTGTATAGTATGTTACATCAAGGATTATTTCAATAAACAACATGATTATTAGTATAAGCTTTATAAATTTCTGGCAAACTGAAATACGATATTATAAGTAACTGATGAAACATATAGAAAACTCTTGAAATTAATAAATCGGTGCGTTAAATTCGCAGCGCACAACTTTTCCGCCCACATACAGTATGATTTCGTACAAATCGTCGATTGTAAAAGTAATTTGGACCGAAAAGTGGAAATTGCACCGAATCAAAATTACTTTTACAATCGACGATTTCTACGAAATCATATTGTTTATATGATCAGAAAGTTGTGCGCTGCGAATTTAACGCACCGATTTATGTTTAAACAACTGCATATACATTACCATCATAAATCACGACGCGTCCTACTTCCATCAATCAATTACGAAATTATTATTGCAGGGATGTTTGTTTCAGTGCACATAGTTTATTATGTGACTGTAGGAAATACAAATATATTCAAAAGTGCCTCAATTAAAAATAAGTTGGGCCAGCAATATTATATAATTGAAAGGCTTGTACTTCTTCAATTAAATCGAGCAAAATTGGCAGCCCAAGAAGTGACCTTTAATGGAAGTCGAAATGGAACATTGTAAATAGCAGATAAACGTTGATTTTAACATGGGGTCAATCAAAAAAATTTGCTGCAGTATCATCGATTTTCACATAATTGTTATAAACATTTTTTGCACCACTATAATAGTTCGGAAAATATTTTGCTAACAGACTCGCAATACCACGCAATGAGCAGCGAAATGAATAGATACAGGGTGATTCGCTAAATTTGTCATTAAAAGTTTTCTATAACTTTTAAAGAGCTTCGAATAGACGAAATGATTTTTTTGTTATTTGTCGTATTGAAAATTCTAGTTGATAATTTCAAAGATTATGTATAATGTATTTTCTCAAAATTTATAAATTTAACTAGGGAAGTTCGAAAACTTTTAATGGACATTTCCGGTTTACGGGTTCAGAAAGCTGAGCCGAGCATGGTGCCGTGCGACCTATTCCAATTTATTATATAAAGCAAAATTTAAACAACAACTATCAAATAATTAATAAATTAGTTTTTAATTAATAAACATACGGAGCATAACTGAGTTCACGTAGCTGCGTTTTATAAATAAAACCATCATTGCATAAATATTAAATAATTAATTGAGAAAAAATGTTTAATTTTCGGTATAGTCCCCATTTTTCATTTTCATTTTGCACGTGCAGTTTCATTTATTTTTTCAGTTTTGTTCCGCACAATTCCTTTCCTTCCATGTTTTTGTCGTGAATTCAACATGGAACGCTTGTCTGGTAGCAATGTGGGTGTCGTTGGACTAAATCAATTATAATGGTGGCTGCCCGCTGGCATTGACTCCACACGAGATAATAAATATTAGTGCGCTGCACATTTATATTCACCCGACAAACGGAAAAAGATATCAAACGCACACAAACATTCAAAATTTTGAAGAAAAAAACGTCAAAAAGTTACACAAAAGGAGGAAAAGAGAGGAAAAGAGAGGAAAAGGTTT
Organism: Liometoxenus newtonarum; assembly: GCA_030264535.1. Lineage (NCBI taxonomy): Eukaryota > Metazoa > Arthropoda > Insecta > Coleoptera > Staphylinidae > Liometoxenus > Liometoxenus newtonarum. Next base: position 12,023 of record JARJEB010028111.1, read on the forward strand.
GTACGCGCTTGTTTAATGTAAAACAAAAGATTTGTCAAACGTGCACATATAGCCAAATTGAAAAAAAAAACATTTTTGTGGGAAATTAGTTTAATCCAATTATTTACAGAGTGCTTCGTGGGGTCTACTTTCGCAAACGTATAGTCTTTTTTTGCTTAGAAGCGCTGTACTAAAGTATTAAAATATCCATCAAGTCCCTTTTTTTTCTATTTTTATGCTATACATATTTAATAACTATAATAGTATATTATTCAATGAGAGTATATGCAGGCTATTATATGCTAGGGCGAAGGTTACGTAGCGAGAGTAGTCGAGCGGAGTAATTGGTTTACAACCATGAGAGAGTAGTTAGTATCGCGACGATCTCACTGACATTTAAACCATTTTGTTGTTTTAGTGCGTGTTAGAACTGTAAAATGTCAACAGTTTAATTATAGTGAGATGTTATACAGGTCGCCTCATCCATTGCAGAGCATGGATGTGACCTGTTGACAACTATAGAGGTATTTAAAAACTTACTTATTATTCAGATAGGTAATTTGTTTCAGAATAGAAAATATAAATTGTCAAGCAAAGAAATAAATTCTGCATCCTGTACGTATCAAATAATTTTGAGCTGGGTTGATTTTTTGGCGTAAGATATTTAAAAATATTATTTAATAAAAGTTTTCTTCTGAAAGCATGAAATCAAGTGAAACATTTTCTTATCTCGACAAATCATGTTTGAAGTACATTTTCTATTTTCTTTATTATTGTTCAACAATTGTTAATTGATCATTTATTTTGATATGCTTTTTACATTATCTATTAACTTATTGAAATAGGTTTTTATAGTGCCTGAAGATGCGACCTTGATATCGCGAAACTAGTCGCACTCCTTTACTTTATTAAACTTGTGATGCCAAGTACTTCAAACCTCATTTGTCCGATATGTCGTTTTGTATAACATCACTTCATCATCCCAACTGATGAGCTAATCTGTAAGTTTTGCTTTGTTGATAATAATATTATATTATTATATGAGCGATCAAGATAGATGAATTTGCCCCACTCGCCTAGCGGCTCGTGGGCTCATCTTCGTAAGTAATGGCCATAATCGCGAATATAATACTATAAGCTTTTTCTACACCTTGCCCCATTTTTAACACAAAATACAAATTGTGATTTCTCGATGAAGCAACAAAACTGACAAGTGAATCAATATGGCGGGCGATCACATACAGTTTTGTAAGTATTTCTCGGGTTGCTTCGAGATTTTAGATAATATAGATCAATTCGATCGGTCACTTCAAATTCGTTAAATCTTGTTGAACTTTAATACGCGATCAATGTTATTTAATTGCAATAATTTCTACAAATCCATTACTCACGGTAGTGAGTAATGAAAATCCAATACTCACATTAGTGAGACTCAAAAATGCTAATAATG
>JARJEB010028113.1:0-24955 GCA_030264535.1 Liometoxenus newtonarum
AAATAACAAAGAAAGCAAAAATACAAAAAATAAATAAAACAAAGTGCAAAGTTGACGTAATAAATTTCATGTTTGTTAACATTGCAACAATGTTTTTTGAATGTTTTGCTACAATGTAAAGTCAACTTTTATTAAAAATAACGTTTAGGCAGCATGTGAGTATGTGGTATGCAAGAATTTTTTGTGCATATAAATATTAAGGGATGACACGTGTTGCCAGTATAACGGGGAAGCTTTTACGATAATGAAAAGTAATTCGTATTTTATGAACATAATATACGAATTTTGAATGCAACATTATTTCACTAAAAATTTAAAAAAAAATTACCTATAGTTGGTATCATTACAAAGTAGTAGGTACTTGATTTTCTCTAATTACCAGAATTTTTAAATTTTGTCAGAAAAATTTTGTGTTAGCAAATATAAAACGAGCGGGAGGAGCAAATAAAAGAAAATTAGTAAAATAATGAAATTAAGTTCCATTAGATAAACAAATAAATAAAAAAGTGTTTTCGTATATAAAATCGAAATTATTTTGAACATATTTAATTTGAAACGGCTTTGTTGTGTTGGCTTACTAAATTAATTTCCGATCAGAAAATGTGAAAATACTCAAAAAATTAAATTATTCCTGCGCGATTAATATTGTAAATTGAAATATTTGTTATGGAATAATTAATCCAGTAAGACACTTGCTTTAAATTAAGTAAATGAACGCTAAACAAGATTACAAACGTATTTTAATTTATTTGGAATTTGAAAATTAAAATTTAATTAATTTATTGAATATTTATCAATGTTTAGGATTTTGATCCATTAGGATAGATTTGTAGGTAGTTTTCATATAACAACATAAATTGCAATTTGATTTTGGAATAACAAAATAATAAAATTGAATTCAATTTATATGCCTGAATGTTCAATCTGGCTAAATATATGTATTCAAATGTCCTACACATTCGGATACAGTCTATCTATCCATTAGTCGCATAACATTAAGCACGTGTCCACGAGTCGTTTTCATCATAAATATTTAAATTAAAATGTATCCAAATGTACATTGTATTTTACAGAAATATCCAATACCTCCATCCAGGTTTAATTCATACGCGCGTGTTCAAATGAATCGATGCTGAAAAACATAATATCCCTTAGGTAAAATGTTGTAAAATCTGCTGCATTGTTGTCTGAAAACGTAATCGAACGAAATGGATCGACACAAAATTGAATATAAATGGAGTGACGTAATTTCCCAAACAGAAACTTATACTTTTTGAGTAAACAAAAAATTTAAACTAATAACAAACATTGTTGACCGTGCTGTGAAAAAGATTTGAAGACATTTATTATTTATGAAAGCGGATAGAAGATCCTTTATTTATCTTCCGCTCAGTATATTTGTATAGTTATTTGTCATGAGACTAACGGAATACTCAATCAATTAAGTCAATTCTCTAAGGATGCACTTTGAAAGACTGATAATGATAAATACCTTTTAGAAAGAAAAACTAAGGGATAAGGACGCAATCCCGAAAGAGTAACTTTTGCCAAGTTTATCCCAAAGCTCTTTCACTCTTCTGACTGTACGAGTACCTTCGCCTTGCCCTGTGCCTTTGTCTCGTTTCTTTTATTTTACATTATACGTTTTGGCGCTTTGGCGCGCTTCTCCGACTTTCCAGTTTTTAAGTTTTCACCCCCGCTTTTGAAATCTTACAAGTTTACAGGAAACAAAAATAAACTACAACAAGTACAGCTTGTTGTCTTGAAATGTTCAGGTCTGTTTGCCTAAAAGGTATAGTCGACTTTAATGTCAGGTCTTTAGAAATAGAGTTTGAGTTCGCCTTGTTTTCCAATTTTATCTATGGCTTTCTAAGAATTCAAACTTTCTGAATAAAGTTGAATTACGTAAAAATGATTGACACCTTAACATAGCAACTAAACTATTAAAATATCTGAACTTGTTAATATTAAAGACTGTGAAATGAAATTTCAATAGTTGACTTCTATTAGATTCCTAATTCTGTTCATGGTCGATTGGTTGAATTAAATCGCGCTTTAATGAAATCATGATAATAATCAAGCCGCGTAAATGCAACATTTCAATTTTAATTAGTTTATTAACCCCAAAAAACAAGCAAATCCAATTAAGCTTCGTACGCAATCAGTTTTCAGCGTACAGAATGCGGATTATGTTTTCATAAACCGTGCCCGTTTTCATCCCTGTATTATACACACAAACGCTGATATATGTTGTGTGCACATATATAAATGAATGAATATGTGCCAGTTGTAGATGTATATAGAAAGTCTACGGAACAATCTGCATTGCTTGAACAAATAAATAAAGCTGGCATCGTGCATGGCGGTAAATGCTTCCCAAATTTTTTTTTGGTCCTTTTTCCTATCACTACGTCCTGTTAAAAAGCGAAAACAATAAATTTCATGAAGACCTACATTACGTTCATTTCTATAAGAAAGAATGAAAGAGCAAAAAAAAAATTCGATCAAGAGCAATTTTCAAAACATCATGGATATTTAGATTTGATGTACACTAATTTGTTGAACTGTTCAACAAAATTGTTAATAATAGACTTTTCAAACACATGAAGCATCATTGACATAAAAACACAACTGCAACTAACACTAGCATAATTATGTAATAAGCTAATGAAAGTTATACACCCCATAAAGCTCACCAAAGTTATGAGTAAAATATCCATGAACTGTTATGTTAGTGTCCTTCGATGTTCAGTTCGAAGCACTATTTAAAGTTTTCGATATATATACATATAGATACATATATATGTATATTATTAAAGTTAGCAGCATCCGTTAACATAGCGGAACTTTAATTACTCGCGCTTTAATTAGGTTTCTAACCGCACATTCGACCCCCTAGTCCAGGGGTCGGCAGACTTTCCAGTCAGAAGAGCCAAGTGGTGGAGAAAACATAAAAACGAAGATATCAGAGAGCCAATTTTTATTTAATACTTAGTTACTTAACTGAAATTTTTATTGTTGGTGACCAAAAACAAAACTCTCTCAATAGTAAATTATATCCTCCGAGAAAAAAGCTCTCAAGTCTCAAAGTAGTAATATCTATCCCAGAACGCGGTGACCGAAAAAAAACCTCTCAAGTCTCCAATTTTCAAAGAGCCGCCAACGCTATGCAAAGAGCCGCGGTCTGTCGACCCGTGTCCTAGAAGAACACGCGTTACAGCATTTGCCGCAAGGCGGTTTGGAGGTTTGGTTGTTGAGAAAGGATGTGTTTTTTGATTGTAGGGCTAAACACTGACGTGGGTGGTAAGCCCTTTACTGGGGGCCACATCGCGCTCTTACTAACCCTCACAAATCAATTTTAGCACCTTAAAGCTTAAATTTTGTGCAAAACTCACTAAAAATTTTCAAGCATCTTCAGCCAAACGAACTGGTTCGTTTGGCTGCCTAACTCGTAGTTTTCGTGTTACGACAATCAAAAACACGTCTTGCAAAAACTCTCTAATATATGGTTCCATTTTTGACGGTTTTTGAACAAATCTGCTTTACGCAAATATATTTGTGGATTTGGTTTGGCTTGCAGACAAAATTTTTGTTCGACCTTCGACGAGACTGTGAAGAGATCTTGAGACAAAGCTTTGTGAACGAAATTTCATTTCACTAAATTTTTCTCCTCACGGACGCTCACAGTATTGACCTGTTGTGAACCCTAATGTGGCCGAATATGTGAGATGATCAAAAGTCACGTACAGTCGCAAACAACCAACAACAATCCTTCCACCACATACATATCCTCTCCCATCCATGGAGTGCTACTCATTGTCCCTTTTGTGCTTTGCAATTGTTCTATCATCTCATGCCAATGCAACCAAATATAGGTACAACAATACACACAGCATTTCTAACAACCAATGTATATTCCAATTGAATGAAAGCATGGAAATAACAAGCGAAAGCGTATTGAATTCAGTCCAGTTCCAGGATCAAGTATATGTCTATAATATAGGTATATAGATATATGCAATCAAATTGTTTTGTGTATGTATTGAGTTTTGAATTCAATTAGGATAATATTAGACGTGTATCCATCCGTTTGTCCATGCATGGATTGTATTGTGTAAACACATAAACACACCCCCTTAATACTTACTTCACCATTGAATGGCAACCATAGAGTGGATCAGAGATAACGTCGATATATATATCGGTGTATACAAACGTGCATAACGCCGTCAAATATAGGGTTAGAAATGATGAGGTTGAGGTTTAGAACTTCGTTGTGCGTTGTTACCCAGTAACAACCACCAAAGCTTCGGGTTTCAATTGATATACTATTTGTATGTTGTATTAAGCACGAATGCAAAGGGCGAAATGTCGAAACGGACGACACGCACTTAACTGTCACGAGCAGACATTACCGACCAATTAACCGCACTTTATAGCCAACGACACCAACGAATGATAAGATACGTACGCTTTGCGGAAAGGAATATAGAATTATACTGACTACTCTTAAAACACCCTACTGCATGAAAGGGAGGAGAGGACCCTATGCACCAAGAAAAAATTCTTTACTGATTTCATCAATAAGTATAATTTTTTAAAAGTCTAAATGTATTCTTTTCTTGTTTAATCGTACGCATTGCGTAATGGCTTCCTATGTTGTAAAGTCAGCTGACTTTATGCAACTACAGATGGACACTGTGTTGCTAATAATGATAGATAAGTGAGGAAGTTAGAGGATGATTCAAGAAGATGGTTATTTTGAGAAAATAATTTTGATCGCAAAACGGAAATTGCAGAAAAATTAAGTGATATCACAAAATTAGGTGCATGATTTGAAAATTGTGCGATGTGAAACCATATCGATTTTTAAGATTGTCAATTACTGAAAATTGGTATTTTAAAAAATATCCGCTGTTTACCTATACCTATTACAGGGGTCGCCAGGCCGCATGCTCCTCTTTGCATATGCGTTTGAAGTTCTTTAGACATCAACTCGCACATAACAAAGCTTTCAAAAGCGATGAAAGGTCACCGCATTAAGTAAGTCTTAAATAAAAAATGGCTCACTCGGAAATCTACCGACCCCTGCCCTATTACGTTACGTCAACGTGTATAACACTTAACTGTTTGATACTGTTCCTAGAAGAAGAATTTTACCTATTACAAAAATAACTGAAAGAAATAGTGAATGTAATATGAGCTTACATTCTCTAACTTCATGTTTTATCTTCTTCACGATCCATCCGAAAAGTGAATCAGTAAATATATCAAATAGGGGACCCGAGCTCATGCAACTCTGTGGGTTTCGATTTTCAATTAGTTCTTTTCAAGATATCGCACCAATCCGTATATTTGAATTGCTTGTTCAAAGCAAGATTGTAAAGTAGACAACGGATTGATAACTGATCCCTTCATTCCTTCGTTTCCATAGTTCCACCTACGCAGATTATAACGAAAACGAAATGTTCCGATGAAATAATACAAAAGAAAACCTATAAAGGTACTTGTAGCAACCTAGATAGATTAAAGTGGTAGATTAGTAGATATAATGTAAACACTTTTTTTCTATGATCATTGGCAGGTATCCAATACAAGTTACAAGATGTTAGTCAAGCATCAAAAAAAGTATCACAATACCAGTAGGAGAATACGAGCAAATAAATTTCTCCAATTACATTTAATCATGATCCTACTGTATTAGAAATAATGAAAATAATAATAAATGTGCACCTATATTAAAAAGTAATAAGTTGTAAAGCGACGCTGATGTATACTGGGTAAATCGATAACTTTTCGTTTAGATTAAATGTGCAATGTAAAGTTACAAAAGTAAAGACTAGAAATATATTAACTTCAGATTTCGAAAAGTCATCTCCTTTAACCGCTTGCGCGCAAAAACGGAAAATTTTTATTATTAAAAACCTAATTAATTAAACAATCCAAACTCCCATTTAAAATAAGGAATTTATTGTAATACCGGGAAAAACCGGAAGAATTTAATGTGAAAAATTTTGTAGACGAAGCAATTAATATACTCTAGAAGGAAATTTTTTTGCTTGCAAACATGAAGAACATTTCTTTAGTGCGAAATTGGCCTGCTAGTTTTAGATCTTTAAAAATTCTAAAACATGTTTCATTTTTAAAATAGTCAAAAACAAAATTGGACCAATTTGTCCGGAAAAATATACAAAATCATTATTAAAATAAAAATATATGATAAAACTTATTATAATTCAAAATATAATATAATAAGTAGTGTATTATATTATATTATATTTGTATATATAGATTTCACAAATTTTGGAACATTAATGCTAATTTAACCAACTGGGTTACTCTAAAAAAGAAAATTACCCAATGTGTCCCATGTGAAACTGGGCACCCCTCACTTTCTGGTAAAATAAATTTTAATTTTAATTTGATTGTAAAAACAAAATTAATTTACTCAGCGACGTGTTAAATTTCTAATTACACGACGAGCCATCACATTCACCATCGGCTGTGTAGCGGTTGACCCTCGACGCAACGCTATTCTGTAAACAATAATTACAAACTGCTTGCACTGGTATTAGTTCAAAAAGTGGTGGATGTACGTGTGATATTGGATTGGCTGTTGCATGAGTATAAAATGTAATTTGTACTTCGTAGCTGTAGCAGTAACAGAGTTGTATAGGTGCGAGTTCTGGGCAAAATGAAAATGTAAATATGTTGGTATATCATCGCGTTGTGGTGCTCCGGTTGGATGAAAATCAAATCAAAGCTAGCAAAAGCAACGCTTTAATAATGTAAATGTAAAATCTAAATATAAATGTAAATTATACGCGAATGTACGATACGTTCAGTGTAGGTATTATAACATGGCCCGTCGCCTCCACCATGTACCCTCATACCAATTACAACACATCAAAATATATATACTAACCATCTCGTTGTAAAGCCTCATTCACATACCTATACAAAAAATATATTATTACTTGCAAAACCAATAAATTTTATCAACCTTGTTAGGCTCAAAAATAAAGATTTAAAAATCTGTACTTTAAATTCCCGCCGTACAACTTTCCGACCATACACACTATGATTTCGTAGAACTCCTCGATCGTGAAAAGAATTTTGATCAGAAAGTGGAAATTGTACAGAAATTTAGTAATATATCGCAGACAGAGTTATTTCCACTTTCCGATCAAAATTACTTTTACTAAATGTTAGGATGAGGTTAATGTCATTTTGAATATTTATAACGATGACGTTCCTATGAAGTTTATATTGTCAATTATAATTAAAAGCTACTTAAGTGTAATTGGTACCGGTACCGGTCTCCTTTATTTTAAACAAAATTAAGAAATGATAGGATGTTTTATTTGTACAGATATAAATATATATAATATATATATATATATATATTGATATTTATTTAAAATTTAATTATTTACAGTTTATTATACAATACAATTATAATATCTACCTATACCTAATATACTATAAGTATAATTATTAAGTATTTGTATTTGGAGACAAAATGTTTTAGTTACTTATGTTTTGAACAAATTTGCGATATATTTTTGTTTTTTGTTATTTAATTTCATTTTACGTATTTATGATGATTTACTTGATTCTATTGATTAATTTATTAATTTACTATTTTTTATGCTCTATTAAGTATTTTAATACTTATGTCTGGTACGCTGGTATGCAGTATATATTTTTACAATTTTTATCGCTAATGACTCGTCCGACTATTAGAATATAACAAGAAGCCTATATAAAAACCAGGGTGATTCAAATATTGTGGCAACAAATTTTACATGTTTATCACAAAACAAAATAAATTTGCATATCTGCGTTTTAAAGACTTTCCAAGTGATTTCATCAAAAATAAATTCATTTAACTAAAGTGTTTGCACATGTATATTAATGTTCTCATATAAGTCAGAAACTACAAGTTTCTCTAGACCCTTGTCCTGTTAATACTTCCGATAATTTATTTTACAAAATGCAATTTAGATTACCTAAAATTTGAGATTTTTGTTTTATGACTAATTTTTATTTTTCATCTCGTTTAAAACTTATAAACAAAAATATCAAGTACCTACTGCAGATAGAATATATAGGTATAGTTATTTTATACAATTTTTACATTCTATTCGATATTACCAAAAATTCATTGGTATTTGTTTCGCCTGTTTCTAGTGTTCCTATATTATCACTATACGTACCCTTAATAATATCCACATATTATTTGTCTACTTGTATTGGAAAATTGTGAATATGTTTCATTGAATTGTGCTCTGGATAATATTGTCTCTTCCCAGTCCCTCATCAACTTAAAAAAAAACCGAAATATAATTCAAATTCGGCCTGCTGGTCGCTACAGGAACACAATAGCGCAAGAATGAATATCATTCGCCCCCGTGCAATATACTGGAACCCGTTGTTTTGCGAATGTTGTTTAGCGTTCCCCTTTTTCGTTCCGTTTCAAGTGGGCGCCCGTAAGTGTTCACATATACATTTATAACGTGTGCATGTCGCAGTATACATATATACCTATATATTCACAGAATTGCTAGTTGGGCGAGAGCAACTCACTCTTCAATAGCCGAAACTTGATTCACATGTATTTTGTAATTAAATTTCGATGCGATTGTTGAAGCGGAAACGTCCAATGCAACCTCAATACATTATCCATCAGGCTTCTTGCTTCCTGCTCCTGGTAGTATCTACTGGCTTTTGCTTTTTAATATGTAGTACAACAAGCGCTCGGCACGTACCGATAACCTTTATAACAAAACGACCCCGCCAATTATCAATTCACCCCCGAAATGAAATTATATACCTACTCCTACTCTTACTACTGTATTATGCACCTTTTTTCATTCATTCATGCTACTAACTCTAGTCTATACAAGAATTAATAATAAGTTAATAATATGATAAGTTTAAAGCGCTCCGGATGATGTACCAGCATTTTCACTGCATTCGTGATATTTATTGCAATTATAGCCATTAAAGAAAGTAAATTGCTATTCCGAATATGAAGTTTTATCCGATCCTGTATTGGAAGCCGGTGAAGACGCAGTGGTTTTATCTCCAGTGCTATAAACATCATGGTGTACCAATGGTAGGCCATATTCTTGAGGTGGTCGTATCACCGTGGATAGGTACCCTGTGCCAGCATAAGGTGCGGATAAAAAGCGCCTCGACGGTGAAAACCTATGAAAATTACTTGGTGGTCCTAGCGGTGAAAATGCGGATGGTGTTGGACAGCCTTGGTCCTCGTGACCACCCGAAACCATTGCTTCCATAGCTTGGAGCACATCTCCTTTACACCTTCATACACAGAAATTTCAAAATTAGGTCCATTTAAGGTTCCTGTTAGAAAGGTCCTGTTTTGCATGATAAAATATATTGCCTACCTTTGTAGTATAGTCTCAACATCACTCCGGCGTCGGCCGGGGAACACCCGCAATAGGACATCCACAGGACTTCTTTGGTGCACATTTGGAAACTGATGGAATGGTGAAAATTGAGGTGGAAAGTTGGGATGGTAAGGGAGGAACGGTTGATTAATCGGGCTAGGTAGTGTAGAATTTGGGCTTGGGGGGTTTTCTTTTTTCAGCGAGAGATTTTCAGGTGCTTCAGCTGAATTGTCATCTTCAACATCCAAGTCTCGGTCAGGTGTACGTCTTTGATGGGGTTCCGGAGATGGTGTGTTGGGCGCTTTGTGGATTGATCCTTGGTTCAGAGGAGATGTTGATGACAAACGTCGTTTTGTTTCTTCGTCCGAATCAGAGTCGTCCTCTAGCTTTCTTCGTTTTGCTAATAAAACAATATAATCAATTAATTAATGCAGTTTTTGCAAACAAGTTAGCCATTGAGAGACAACCAAAATCAATTATCCAATTCAGTTTGCCAAGAAATTGTTGAGTTTAATGACTTTTTCATAGTAAATTTTCAATTATTTAATATGGAATTTATTAAGAAGCGAACTTGAGGTTTAGGATGGCATTAAGTGTAATTGAAGTCAGGGTCGTGCTTTTTTGATACTAACCAGTTTCCGGAATGGCATAGTAAGATATAATAATAATACAGTATAAGAAGCAGAGCGTCGTCTATAGTCGGTTGTAAGAAAGCAGAAGCAAATAAATAGCAAATAGCTAAACGCTTTATGAGGATTCATTAAGAGAACCGCCAAATGATACTTGCGGAATGCCGCAATAAGTGCGGAATGCGAACTCATCATCATCATCTCTATTCTGCTCATTCAATATCACTGCCTTTTTAGCAGTAACAGAGAGCACGAACTACGAATTAACTAATATACTAATAATGATATAAAAGGAGACACTTCAATGAAGATGAAGGCTAAAAAGTGTTATGAGACACTTTGGAATGCTTGTTGAAATCCCATTAGTAGCCATTTAATTGAACGAACGCTGTGGGCACGTGATAATTGATCGTTAGCTCACCCTTATTATCAACCTTCAAAAATAAAAAATATTGGAGGGACTTTTGATCATGAAAATTGTACATTTATGCGCTCGCGTTGAAAATTGTGCTATTGTAAAATTAAAGTCATTCATTTTGCTATGCATATAACTATTTGTAGCAGCAAGTAGTAAATTATCCATATTAATTGTGTCAATGACGTTTTGAATCGATTCTGTTTCGTATTTAATTGCGTTATCCACACCCTCGTATAGGTTCATCCTCTATGCGGATAATATAGTTTCCCTCGCATTTACACACATATAATTTAATACATCAAATTCCATTCTCAACCATATCTATGAGGCGTTACTATTATTTAACTATATTCTGAAGCGGAATTTGTCGTTACTGAATCAGTGATACCAAATGAGAAAGAGGAAGATAGCAAGAAACTAAACTAAACTGTACCTATAGAAAGTAGGATTGAAGCAGTGTAGACTCTCGCACTCAGGAAATTTGGGACGCATGCACATGAATACCAATTGAATTATTAATATTTTTAAAAGCATGATGACGTGATAAAATTTTAAGCGGCAAATATATACAGGGTGGATACAAATTGCCGGAGAATCGCCAGACACGTTTGTAGATCGTGGCAATAGAAATCGAAAATTTTAATATCGAAATGCAAGAAGAGTTCTGGTGTGTCTATCCTTAATCGGAAAGTTGGTCGGAAAGTTGTACTCTGCCATCCGAACTGATTTTTTCATTGTTGCGTAGCGTATGTCATATGATACCACTTCAAAATATTCTCCACTTCTTTTATATAACTGAAGCAATAGTAAAGCAAATATATAAAAACTGTAAAACAAAAAATTAAGAATGGAAAGAAAAATCTTTTCAATATCTGTTTTTTTCCATTATGAATTGCACTCTCTTGTGTTTTAAAACTTTGAGGGTTTCTTTTCATTAATATGCGCCTAAAAATGAAAATAAGGTTTCATTCAAACATATTCCTGTATATAATAATAGTTAATAAAATTTTTCATTGTAAAAATTGTTTATTACAATTTTTTGTTTATTTATCGTGATATATATGCTTCTATGTAGGCTTCTTACGGCCGCTTGTATTCTATGGAATTGTTGACTTAATAATTAGCCGTTTCTCGCTCCTCATATAACAAAGTCTCAAAGCAAACGTAGCTCGCTTTCGAAAGTCAATATCTTCAAAATAAAAGACTATCGAAACACAGTAAGTGATTTATTGTTTCAAGCATTGAAGAGAATTACTTTGCTTACTAACTTATTCGTTACTATAGTTACCACAAAGGTATATTAGTATGTCTATCTCTATGCCATGTGGTTATTTTCACGCGCGAAGAGAAGGCAAGATAGTGTTTGTTTTGGGCATTCTTTGAACAATCTAAAGTGGTGCCGCTTTAAACTTTAGGCAAAATAAAGTTTAAAAATAAAGCAAATATTTAAAGCTTACAAACAGAAGTACAGACATATTTTAATGCATTTACTACTTTAGGAATGTTTACTGTCACAAAATGTTATTTGTTCTACTAAAAGTGTTACAACATACCTACATCATCACAACTAGAAATTAAAACTAAATAAATTTCAATAAACAAAAAAAATTGAGAAAAGTAAATATGGAAATAACGAACTAACGAACAAGTAATAAAATACTTAGGTACTTATATAACAACAAAAAGATGGTGCCAATTGAGGTGTGAACATTTAATGGACGTGTTTCCATATTTCCATTTGAATACACATATTTTCCATGTATTTTCCATTTTTCTAGCACTCTTCGTCGGTTACATGTTAGGTGTTTTACGCTCCTTTTGTATAGTAAACCCCAAAAGCCAAGCGAAATCATGAAGCCAAACTCCCCAAAGGGAAAACACTTGATGGTTAGATGGCAAGTAAATCGCGATACATATGCGCTTGGTAGAGGGCGTTAAACTCCCTAATTGATTTATTATTCATTAAGCGACAAAATATAACACGCTAATTAATTAAGTACTACGTTTTATTTTTTCTCGTTTTATTTCTGTTCAATGTTTTTTTTTATTATAATGAAAAAATACTTGCATATTTTGCGCCAATTAAAACATGTTTTATCGAGACAAAGTTCATGTATATTGAGGTTGTTGGTTGACCAGTCACTCCATATAGTCTACATACCCACTTGAATTTATAAAGAAAAATGAAATAAAAGGAAAAAATTGAAAAGTCCAGAAAAGCGACCACTCTTATGTATATGTGTATACCTACATATACAAAACAACCCTCTCTACATAGTCGTATAACGTATAGACTTAAAATTTAATATTGGGAAAATGCGAACGAAATAGAAACGTTCGAAAATACTTACCGAATATAAAAGTTAAAACGATTAAAAGTATAAATTTATGCATGAAATGTGGAAATAAAATGTCGAGAGGAGTTTCACTGTGAAATGAATAGAAATGTAAAAATACGGAAATTAAAGGTTCAAAAATAAAACTGATGAAAACACAGAATATAAACTAAAGTGCAATATAGTATACCACCGAGTCCGAGAAAGCAAAGCAGAAAGCAGCGACTAGAATAAAATGCAACTGGAATTGGAAAAAGTGGCGAAAAAACGTTTCCCTGGTGCTTTCCTGCGTAAGTACTTGTTTTCATTTTTTGCTTGTGTTGCTGTATTCGGAACAACTGAGAGTACTCAATACAGAGTAGACGAGTGGTCAGTTGGTTTTTGATAAGTTTAAAGACTGGCATAAACTCAATGAGCTTTTTTTATTTAGTTTTCAAGGACCAACTCGCGTTTTTATGTTTATTTTCAATTTTTCTATTGTGTAAAGTTTTTAAAAGGATTTACAGTATTAGTAAACGTTAAACCCTTAGCAAGTATATTTCCAGATCGAATTGTATATAGCGATTATTCACAATTTTAGAAACAAACATTGTATTACAGATGAGAGCAAGGTTTGTTCATATATCATTTTTAACTCATTCTGATTATCATTATTTGAAAAAACTGAAACATTTGAATATTTAATGGTAGCCAGCCAATCTGTCGACTTGATTTTAATGTTTTGATCTAGGAGAGAAAAATTTGAGATAATTCAGTAATTTGATTTTTGGCAGGCAGAGAAACTGAGAACTGAGATTGTCAGGTACGGCCAAGCTCAAAACATTACAATCAAGTTGACAGTTTGGCTGCCTACCATTAAAAATTCAAAAGTGCACTCTATAATGCTAGTGTTTTTGTTTTAACCCTTGTTCTTATATCCTTACTGCAATCATTGTGGTTCTTCTGAGTAATGCATAAGAAAACATTTAGGCATCAGCACTTACGTATATATAACTTTCACTAATATGAAGTACCTATATATAGTCCCCAAGTAAACAATAGAGACAATTAAAACAAGTACACTACGTCACTATATGCCAAATAAAATGAGCAACATTTTAAAGAAAAAAACAAACAAAGAGAGCAGTCAGCGCTACGTTGTAATAAAATGAATTCAACACGCTTTTGAGGACCTCTCCTATAGGTACGTGATTATTTTTAATTGATCCGCTCCTTCCCAATACGTTCGGCTTGCATCATTTTATGAATAACAAATATAGGCATATACTTTCATTAATTGCAATTTGCACTATATACTAAGAATAATGAAGGGTTCACGGTTCAGGGTTCAGAACTATTGATTTTTAAGACTAAACCGCAACAAACTTGTCTCTATATTTATTGCGCCCGATATAAGTATACGAGTAGGTAAATAAATAGGTATAGTATTTTTCTGAAGGTATCCAATTTTTACTATACTTACAATTTGGACTAACACTAGACGTTGGTGATAAATTTGCTTCATAGCTGTTGTTAATCTGATGATGTCCACCGGTGGTTGTGCCAGATCCACTTATACCATGACTCCCAGTAGTTTGTCCATTATTAGCATCCGACGGCGGTGTCCCTGGAGGTCCTGGTGCCGGAAAGAGCAGACCCAATTCTCGAGCCTCATTCTCCTCCTGAGCCTGTTGCCGTCGGAGTGCAACTTGGGCAGCCATTACCCTTTGCCGTTCTGCTATCAAAGTGCATTTAGCACATGCACAATCTCGCCAGCGACAATAACGTTTGTGTCCTTTGAGTGCACTGACAACGCCATGATTACGACAACGGGCACATTTCGGTGTCCGTTGATAACGTTCCGATGCTCGAAGAAAGAATGCTGGCGGTATTGCACCGAGGACGGGATGTTGTGACATCAAAGTGGACATATCCACACCGTTTCCGGGAAGACTCATCACAATATGCGTCCCAAACACGCTTCTATATATAAACACTTCTACAGATTTGCAACACTTGATATGCCGGCACGCACTTGTCACTGTTATCTTATTAAGTTTAGGTAGGTACCTACTTTCGGTCAAGTTGAGTGGTAAATCTTAGTACGTGGTGTTACAAAATATTTCTGAGTTTGTGGTATAGATGAATCTCCAAACTAAACTAATAGTGTAACCGAAGGAGCAGATTCGTAAACGAAACGAATTGTCAATCTTACCCCCGGTAGTGCGTTGGGGGCGCGCTTGTTAGAGCGAATTTACTCATGTACCGTTTGGTTTGTTTCTGCGGGTGCAAGGGAGAGTGAGGATTTGAAAGGCAACGGAGGTTAAACGGTGGTAACTGTATGAGGCGTTCAACGTTCGCTTGCTACATAAATGTTGCGACCAATCGCAGTCGAGTGAACGACGACGTACAGGCTATGAAGGCCACACCTACGTTAGTGGCGGCGCCGCTGGGTTGTGTTGCGACAAGGGTGGTTTCTATTCTGTTACGCAGGCAAAGAGCAAAGAGCATGTCATCCCTACT
Organism: Liometoxenus newtonarum; assembly: GCA_030264535.1. Taxonomy (NCBI): domain Eukaryota; kingdom Metazoa; phylum Arthropoda; class Insecta; order Coleoptera; family Staphylinidae; genus Liometoxenus; species Liometoxenus newtonarum. The sequence goes on from JARJEB010028113.1 coordinate 15,305, forward strand.
CCGATATAATCATCCTTGCCATCAGATTTCAATGTAAATGTACGATTACGAATTTGTAAATAGAATTCAATTCAAAAAATTTGGTGCGTTAAATTCGCATCGCACAACTTTACGGCCATATACATTACGATTTCGTAGAACTCGTCTATCTTAAAAGTAATTCTGATCGTAAAGTGCAAATTGTTTAATTTCGATGAAATTTAACGTCAATTTCAATATTGAAGTTTAGCAGCATTGTTCTACTCTATTCTTATGATGGTGATTGTTATTGGATTGTTGAAATGGTAGCACATATCTACCAATCAATTAGCCCTAGAAGAAATTCTTTTGGCGAACTTTGTAGGAAAGTCGAAAAACCTTCGGACAACATATAGAGAGTTTTAGGCTAAAATCAGTATTTAGAGAGTTATGCTCAAATTAATATTTTGACAGCCAATAGCTTCTTTCTTTACCACCGATGTTGTTTATATTTACTCCGGATTGGGTAAACTAAATCAACCTATGGGGTACATAGGTTCAGACGAAAAAGCCGAATTTTGGCCTGGGGTCAAGCGATCTCCACGAATCAGGGAAAAATAATACTTTAATTTTTTTCATGATCACGTTACATTCTTGTACCTACATACCTTCGGTATATGGCCAGAAAGTAAAAAGGTGGAAGAAATAGAAAAGAAAACGATTAATACAATGATAATATATATTAATAAATAATTCAAAGACAATTCATTGGCAAATTCAATACATATTCTACATCTCATTTTGATAAATATACCTACTTAACAAGCAAATAACACCAAATAACATATTTTTGCATTTAATATACAGAGTGATCAAAATAAATGACATCTAGTTGGTTTTGAGTAATTCATAAATATATATGCAAAAATTACTATTTTATTTACTCGCATCTTCTCATCCATTACACATATCTATCAATTATTTCAAATCACACTGTATGTATGCGCATGGGGTAAATAGATATATAAAGTATATGAAAAGGTTCACAAAATAGAACAAAATTAAATTGTATTGTACATTGTGCCTGAATGGAACTGCATTGAGAGTTTTAATTGGAATACCGTAACCGTGCGGAATAGTTTTAGTATGTAGTAGGTATGTATTATTTTAATATCTATTATTGTTATTTTATTTCACAAAATAATATACGCAATGAAAGCCATATTGTTATACTTATATGATATATGTCAAAATATTTCACATTTCATATACATGCATAGGTGCTTGATATTTCATTTTAATTTCAGGGATTATTATATTCTGTTTAATAAAACCCGTGCAAACAAATATATAGGGTGTTCTGAAATTGGCGGACAATCTATTAATATCTACAAAAATGTCCAAAAGGTCCTGGTTTGTCCTCACGAGGACAAATAAGTTTAGGTATAGATCTGACAATATTCCTGCAATGTTTTTGAATTTGCCACTATAACGTAGAAACGCTCATTCCGTCTTCCAGAAGCAGGCAGACGGCACCAAAAAAACGTGCCCATAGTTCCAACAAATCTGACAGATGATTTAATCAAGCTACTAAGAATATGCAATGATGCCAAACGTACTTATTAGAAAAAAAGTAATTTTCTTACAAAAGAAAAACCTGTTTTTTCTTGTTTCAAAAATAAAAGAAGGAAATCATCGTTATAACTTTCTTCGGTAAACTAAAAATATTATAACTACAAAAATAAAAAATCTATTTTATGTCGAATTTATGATACCAAAACTCAAACTTTAAGGACTTCGTGAGGACAAACCATCACCTTCCGGACATTTTTGTATTAAGATTTTCCTTTTATTTTGAACAGATCTACAATGTTACCTGGCGATTGTCCGCCCATTTCAGAACACACTGTATTGACAAAAAATGTATCCACACTATTAGTTGGTATACTTGCGAAGACTGATAAACCGAATTTATTAAATTACAGTTATTTAGGCATTTTAAAAAAATTAGTAGTAAGTAATTTCATATGTGTCACTGGCTTTGACGAATCTATAGGTACTTCGGAAAGAATCGACAGCGCATCTTCGACACTTTAGAAAAGAAACATATCTACCTATATACAAATTTTGTCTCTCTTCAATGCAAGATTTGGAAAACAAATTCAGAAATCGGTAGGTTAAATTCGCACCGCATAACTTTCCGACCATATATACTATACGATTTCACAAAACCCGTGGATCGTAATAGTAATTTTGATAGGAAAGTGGAAATAACATTGTTTACGATGTGATAGGTAAGTATCAAAAATTTCTCTTATTTTTAACAATTTCCATTTTCAGATCAAAATTACTTTTACGATCGACGACTTCTATACGAAATCGTAGTGTATATGGTCGGAAAATTGTGCGGTGCGAATTTAACGGATCGATTAATTTTATATTTAGGTATACGTAGGATGTAAAATAAATTTTTTTGCAGTGCGAACCGCAACGGGTACCGATTTTTTAATTTCGATAGGTTTAACGTACATTACAATATTTCTAACTATATACCTTCAGACCAAGTTTAGGTATAAATCTGACCAAAAGTCAATTTTTCAATTTTGGATCTGAGGTCAACGGATCTGCACGAATCAGGGAACAATAAGAATTTGATTTTTTCGTTAAATATCTACCCATTACCTACATATCTACCTGCCTTCCGTATGTGGCCGGAAAGTATAGATAATAACCAAAATCTATATAGGTATAACAAAGAATTATTTTATCCATCATGAAAATTCTTGACCAAAATTCTTGAATAACAATATTTTCATATATGTAATTAGGTACAGACTGATTTACCTAAGTTTCCTTAAAAGTTTTCGAATTTTCCATTAAGAGAAATTTCAATTTTTTTTAGTGTTTAGGTAGGTATATAGGTACTTTTGTAAGAATGGGATCCTTTTACGTAAAATATTTTGAAAAGTTGATTGCACTTCCGGATATGCCTGAAATAGGTAGCAACTTTGTTATTTCAAATGAAACATTTGCAACAATTTTTTCATCATTCTCTGATGATTCTTTTTAATTCACCCACGTATGCCATATAGTTATGACCTTATGACCAGTCGTTATTTTGTTTTATTCACGTCATTGTGATGTTAGATATTTATTAAAATATAGCAGTATCAACTGACAAGCAATTTTATATTATCGTGATTCCTGAAGAATTCACTAAGCTTCGGTTTAGTGTGGACCCACAAATTTGACCAACTTATCGAAAAAAACGAAAGTAACGAATAGGTACAAGTACACAAAAGTAACGAAAATTCCCATCACTAGTTGTTATACAATCATTAATTTTACCAAAAGGTACCGCATAGTATACACAAAAGTCAAAATGTATTCAAATTGAAATCGAAAGAAAATAACTGAGAAGAAGATAATTAATAAATCACTTACAATATCAAAAGCGAAACAAAGAGAACATAGAACCGTTTTAGAAATTTCATGAGACAAAACAGACAAGGCGACAACGTTTTAGAGTTAAGACGTTAAGAAGAGATAATTAACTCGTTGAGACTCTTCTTGCGATTTGTCTGGCTTGGCTTCTTGGGATTAATAGTATTTATCCTTTTGTCTTTATCCTTTTATCATTTTCATCCCCTATTTTAATTACGTACCTACCTTATATCAGTAGCTACCTAGATATGTAATATATCTATAATCCTTTTGTTGCGTTCCAAAATTGAGAGAATGTTAAGAAGAGATAATGTAGTATTTTGTATTCACATTAAAGATCCAAGACAAATTGTAGAAGTTAATTTCCTAATTGCGGTTGAGTTGATCACAATTCTCTTAACAAATATTTTGGCCCGCGCCCGTGTAAAGCAGCGCGTTCTAAAATTGTGAAGGAATTTGTAAAATTTTCAACACAATTACCTATAATGAGATTTTTGAACGAATTTGTATAACCGTCTAAATTTAAAGTACCTATATCGACTTTACGCGGTATAATTTAACTATTCTTAATGAAATACATACAGAGCGATCCGAGTGGACCGGGAGAGAGAATAGTTCAAAATTGAATTACTATATTCTCGACAAACGAGTAGACTGGGAGTTATTCATTTTCATATAATTCAAAACAATAAAGGAAAGAAAGAAAAGAAGCCAAAAGATCCTTACCATTTCTTTATAATTGCAATATTTAATTAATATCCGAACCGAATTTAGGTATATTCTAATTTTGACATTTTACAAAGTAGATATAATAAGTGTATAAGAATATAAGAAATAAATAACATATAAATAGAAGGAGGCAAAGAAAGAATAAACTGAACCTGAAGCAGAAGCAGAGTATTAACATTGAATAAAATTGACTTGAATTTTGAAATGATGTGCGAGGATGAAAAGGCTCGCAAACTCGCAAGAATTTAATTAAATTAGTATTAGCTTATTGTGTCCTTGTATGTCCCTAATATGTCCTTGTGTCCTTGTCGACACGTTGACTGTGTCATGTCTACGAACTGATCGTACACGGTATATTGAAGCTGACTTGAGTTGAGGGTTGGGTACATACATATCACACGTAAACGGAACAATGTTGGAGAATTGAGAGTGTGAAAGAGTGAATAGGAAGGTTCTAGGGGTGTTAGGATACAATATTATTACGTGCTGGATTGCGAATTAGATTTTAGATAGGGATCCAGTATCAGGTTGTATCTTATAAGTTCTTAATATTAACTTTTCTTGCACACACTTTATACCTACACTAATATAGACGCGTAAGAGTTAATTTGCAGATAATACTTCACTTACAATTTCAGTAAAATTATTATATTAAAATAATATAACAACAAAGTAAACAGAAAATATTGCAACACAGAAAGAAAATTTATGATCTTAAATTTTTTTCTGGAGTTATTTTGCATTTTGAAATGGTCGTACAGACTAATGATTGTGAGTCTGCAAACAATATAGTGTTCGCAACTCCTTGTGTTACGAAGGGTCTTGTTTGCTCGTTTTATTACTCGCACTCGCTTCGCTCGTGCTCACAAAACACACGCTCATCAGCCTATCTCAACGCAACTTGTTGAGAAAATAACTATTAAAGCACGGAATATACTTGAATGCTGCATCTCATGTATAGTAGATAGAATTTGTAGGTTCTAAGCCAGCAGTCAGCCATCAGCTACACCAGCGCTACCTGTGGGAAATAGCAAAATTAAAACGGGTAGCATATGATGCTATTCATAAGTAGTTAACTGTAAATTGCTCTATTTGAAAAAGGGAAAACTATAAAGGGTGGCTATTTAAAAGCTGTAACATACGTCACTCGAAACTTGTCAAACTGTGTGAGTTTTCAGCTAACACCGTTCTGTGCAGCGGGTCCTTGTTCCGTCACGAAAATCGCCACATCTTCCAATTGATGGGGATTTTGATATCACTTAAGATGTTTTATAATGCAACCGGAGTTTCTTCATATATGTGTAAACCATATGAAAATAACACTGGGTTCAAATTTTAACAATTAACTTTATATATGAATATATAATATAAGGTTACTAAAATATTCTAGTATATATGCATGCTTCAGATTTATGGATAGCATTTTGATAACTTTAGAATCCTATTGTTCCAAGTACTTCATATACTATTTAGCTTCATATACTATTAAATTCTGTTCAAATCTATTCAATTCCAATTCAGTCCCATTCCACGTCCCCTATTATATGTATATAGCCGAGACAAAACAGTGAATTGTGAACACTGAAGGCCTCCTACACAACGAACTTTGAACATTGAACAGTAAATGCAGAGCGGAGCATGCATAAAGCAGGAATAAGTATATAATGTATATCCTGCAAACGAAAGTACAGAAACAGAATGAAGAAAGGAAATAACTGAGATTCAATGCAGAACTATAAGAGTTAAACTGTGGGAGTTAAACAAATACATTTGGAAGGGGAAAATATAAAATATGAGTCTTATTGACTATAATATTTATAAATTGGTTTATCTTTAGGGTTTCATTTACCTTTCCAACGAACGATTTGTTTCTATAAACTACTATATGGATAGGTATAATATAACACCCTGTATGACTTCTAAATTCGTTGCTGTTGCTGTTGTATTTGTTGTAGTATACATAGTTCTACCATGTTCTATTTGCAGAGTATAGTCTTATGCGAAGACAGTATCTGGAGTTGAATTCAGAATTGAATCGCGACTTCGTCTTGCGAATATAATAGAATGATAGAGAATGGAAGTTAGCAGCAGTTTCCAAGCCAGTTGCCGGGAAACAAACACAAACATGATACCGAAAGTAAATTCAAAATTATGCTGGCAAATTGCAAATTGTGTAAATCAACTAACTATACAAGAGCTAACAGGATAAACAGGGAAGTAATAATGAGTGCAATCGAGCGAAGATATCAAAATGTCAGTAAAGGTAAGACGGTTTTCTCCTTGCTTATTATTACATAATCCTAATAATATGCAAAATAATGTATAATAATATATATGTATTTATATAGTTATAGTTCGTTAGATGCTATATATAGCATAGCGTCTGTTTTTGAACTGCAGAAAGTCATTGTATTCCGTTCTAAATTAATGGTGCTAATGGTACTATATTTATTACTTATAAGTATATACCTACAACTATATACCTATAGTGATCAATTCTGAGTAATGAATCAATCATTTTTGACTATTTATGACTTATACATACAGCCAGTGGATGTCATTCATTGTTGATCTAGCTGTAATACATGGAGTAATACTTAGCTTTCGACCTGTTCCAGTTGTTCTCGATTTCTGCATCTCATGCATCAGTCCATATTATCCTAATTATAGAATAGACATGCTGAATTCCATACTGCTGTCAATGTCAACTGGCTGTGGCTCAAAAAGTATAAAATAAAGTGAATACGGGATAGTTTAATAGTGTGGAGTGCAATGAGATGCCAATTTTTACTCCATACGTAATCAGCTGTTTTGAATAGTTCTATAGGATTATTGTATAATGTAGCCTTCACTTCAGTATATATTTCTATGTAACAATGTACATACCTACGCTTCTTCAATTCAGGATGATAATATAATAAAGCAAAAAGGGGTGGTTTGGGTAATATGACTCCGGGTTATTTCCTAAACTGCACCACGATGTCATTTTCGTTCTCTTTGTAGTTAATTCTGGATACTTCTCTATATAATATACTAGTATATGCTTTTCGATCATATTTGTTTGGCAGTTAGTCTTTTGGTCCATGAAGTAGTCAACTTGTTACTAGATAAACAGATAAGTTAACTTAAAAGTAATTGTTTGTTTAGAGGGGTATAAGTATATATTTGAAGTATAGTGTGTTGGGTAATTGCGTGGGAGAATATCCTCCGTTCTCTGATCTTTCTCCCTCGCCTAATTTATATATACAGTTTTCTCAGTTCACTTCACACACTTGTCACCACCAGCTATTTTCCATCCCGAACTTTGATGTTCCATAAAGAACATTTTCACTTTTGATTATTGCATTTTGCATGGACGTATTTTGTTCAACTCGATTAAATGAGTTGAAGGCAGGGTTGGAGTTATAAAATTCGTAAAACTACTACCGGAAACAATAGATAGTGTTCATTAGGTATAACACATCTAAGGAATAATTTGAATCACTCTGTATACGCAATTCTCATAAATGTTAAGAGAAAAAGTGACAAAAACGACATACAATAAATATCCTTAGATAAAAAGTATAGTGGAAGACATCAGATAAAAGTATTGTCCCACCTGTTGAACGGCAAACATTTATGGATCAAACCTCAAAGAAATCGCAAACAAAACACACTTCACAACTATACAAATAATTCCGCATATGAGAAACAGTCCAATCTGTAGAATCTCAAAAAAGAAAACAAACACTCATGAAATTACAACCGCAGACACCGAGCAGTCTGAATGGAATGATGTCGTATCGTATCTAACCATATTGATTACAATCTCTATTTTGGAGTTACCCTCTAGCTTTAGGTTTACACGCATGTAATTTGTGATCACTAGTATTTCATATTAGGTGGTTGAATACAAAAATGGCAGTTGGATGGGAGGAAGTGTATTGTGGTCTGATGACCCGCAAACTTGTCCATATCTCCTTACCTCCTACAACTACAAGACCCTATAGTTGCAGAGGTACAGAGTGATTTTAAAAGATTGACATCTGGTTAGCTGATGTGAGTAGTTCATAAACACAAAAATAAAAATAGACCATTTATGAATTAGTCATGACCAACCAGACGTCAACCATTTAAAAGCACTCTGTAGTACTATATTTTCTTTAAGTGTTAAGAGACAAGTGGTCTTTTTGCAATCTATGTCTATATCACATTTGTATACTCTTTCTCCTTTTACTTGTTTGTATGCTCTATATTCTTAAGGACGTTTATCGTAAATGACAATATTTGACCGTGATGCTGCATTATAATATATTCTGGGGAAATCCCCCATTTACTTTTACTTATGAACTTGTGAGATATTAATAATCAGTAAAAAACACTTTACAATATTATATAAATAAGTGTAAAAATGAATGATGCGAATTGCGTGCTTCATGTACCTACATATCTAACATATCATAGGTCACTCTGTCTCGCATAGTTGCGTCTAATATTCAACTTAACGAGGGTAGATTAAGTTTAGTAAAGATGTGGTTGGTGATATCACGCAACAAGCAGCATTTTAAAACTAGCGTATTTATAGGCAGGCGAGTAAAACTAGACAGAATTTGAATATTATAAAGATACCTCACTTCCATGAGCGTTGGCATCTTATTCCGAACGCTGGAAGAAAACGAATTTTTGGGGTTGGTATACCTAGTTATTATTCGTTGTTCATCTCGCTATAAAATAATATTCGGTTTATGGACACCATATTTGGGCGCACGATATGCAGCACATTTCAACAGGACAAAGAAAATGAGGCCAAAATTACCATACGGAAAAATAAGGATTATACGAGGAGTTAAAAGATTTTTGAAGCAGGCTAGTGGCAGTGGCGCATTATTATCTTTTGAAGCCTTTGACGCAGGACTATTTGAGGTCCTACGTTTGAAATAAAAACAACTAATGCTGCAAAAAGGTTTTTGGAGCCCCGCAAGTGTGGGGCAATTTGTAATACACGTTTAGGCTTCTCACAAGAATTTATCATAGAATAAATCAATAATTTAATCTGGAAATCTTAAATTTGCCAACTCAGAAATCTATATAAATTTCTTCCATCCGTTCATTAGCCATTGCACATATATTTGAATGCCTCCTTTATTTTCTGCCACATACCGAAGGTATGTAGGTATAGGCAAGTAAGGTGATCATGCAAAAATTGAAGTCTTATTTTTCCCTGATTGGTGGAGATCCGTTGACCCCAGGTCAACAATCGGCGTTTTGGGCTGATGTGTTTGTGTGTCTGTCTGTTTGGCTGTGTGTGTGTACAAAATGGCGGGAAAACCAAGCATCGTATGGGACTGAAATTTGGTATCTGGCCAGCTATTCTTCCAGATTGAACCTGGAGTAAAAATAAACAAAATCGGCTGGTAAAGAAGACACCTTTACTCGTAGGCCAAAACGTCCAACTCGCTAAATATTGATTGTAGCCTAAAAGTATCTATATAATCTCTGAATTAGTTTTCAATTTCTTGCAAGATTTGCCATCAACATTTC
>JARJEB010028114.1:0-12404 GCA_030264535.1 Liometoxenus newtonarum
CACAGGTTGATTGGTTTGCCCGCAATTTTATTCACACGAAAAAGCCGATTTTTGACCTTGGGTCAACGGATCTCCACGAATCAGGGAAAAATAAGACTTTAATTTTTTTCATGATCACCTTACTTTCTTATACCTACATACCTTCGGCATGTGGCCAGAAAGTAAAAAAGAAACTCGTTTCAAATATTTTATTAGCACCAAGAACATTTTTCAATGGTTTTTTCAATATTTAGTAATTTTTCGACGTGCAAACAATACTTTTAAATTTTCTCGACTTTATTTCATTTTTATCTTTGTTTCATATTCATATTAATAATTTTTCCGTACTCTTTGCCATCTACGTGTATTCATTCATTTTTCGTACTTTTATGTTCCTTAGTTTGCGTAATCCAAACTTTAGCAATAAAGTTGTTCGACTTACGCGAAAATCAGTCGGTGGCGATGCACGTAAGGGTTGCCACCAACGAGAACTGAACAAACCCCTTTGACATCACGTGTGATGCTTTTATATTTTATATTTCTTTCGACTTTTTGTTACTTATGTTTCTTTATATTTTATGTTTTGTTGTACTTACATTGTACTACGACAAGCCAAGAACGCATCCAAAAGTTTTCTTTATTTTATATGGTTATGATTTTTCGTGATCTTCTTTTTATTTGACGAATCTCACAAATGTTGACATCATTTTGCCATTTATGACGTCGACAAATGTTACAATGTTTTATAATTTATATCTATAGGTACTCATATAGTAATATGGAAACGACAATTTTAGTTTTAGTAATTTTTACTGTTTGAAATACAAAAAAAATCCATTTCATTAAGTCACTTACTAATTTTAATAAATGTTTTCTATGTAAAAATAAGTTGCAATTTTATTGTTAATATCCTGTTGTTGAAATTGATAAGCAAAGTACATGTAATTTAATATCAACGTCGAATGCAGAAAATCAAAAACGTCAGTCTGAGCTGCAACCCGCAACTAAAATAACTTAAAAGTTCTCAACACAATTTTATACAAAATTAAGCGAATATTTCATTAATTTTACTTTCCAAAATTCATTAACTAGAAACCACAATGCCATCCAATACTGATTTTAAAAATCGATGTGTAAAATTCTCACCGCAAACAAACTTTGAAGATTCATCAAGTTAAATCCGAAATTTCTGCAAAACAGACAGTGTCAGAACACCGCAACGATAAAATTCACATAAATCTGGATCTGGCTTTCAAATTGACAAAAAGTATTGAACTGTAGCAACTATCTTCACTGGCCGAGTGTCGATTGAAGGTAGAAAAGATCGAGATAACTCAAATTCGACAAGATTTTCACATCATCCCAGGAATAGGAACAGAGTACATACAAGTATAAATTTCAATATCAGATTTAGTGCTGATGCATCAATCTGAGGTTTAACAAGCTGTGAAAAACTAGAGAAAAAAATTGTCAAATAAAAAACGACGCACAAAAAAAATAAATAAAGGAAACAAAAAGTACATCAACTAAGAGCCAATATGAAAATGAAAGCCCTTAATCTATCTTACAATATATGAAAACATCATTTACATTTTTAGATCCTTATAAAATGTTGTATGTAAAATATGTGTCATGGTTATAAGTTATAATCTGCTTTTTTTAGCTTTTTATATAAGTACGAAGAGTTTTTTATTTGCTGACGGCTTTTCATCAGTCCTTTTCTGAATAGATTTGTAATTTTCGGTCCTTATAAGTAGACCTAGTGTGGTAACGTGGTAATTTCCTAATTTGTAAATGTTAAATAAAAAATAAACTAAATCTAGCAAGGATAATAAAGAGATTGATCAAATATTTGCTTTATATTTCCCACACTTAATGATTTATTAACTTTTCTAATTAACTTTTCATATTAATATATTTCAAATCAATTAAATTCCCGAATGTATGAAAAAGTTTATTAAAGCATAAAATTATTTTATTTTAATAAAAAAACAAAATCAATAATTGAAAAATGATAAATTTTCGTAATCAGGAAAATGAAAATTTATTTTCAAATTATTTTTTAATGGAAATAATACAATTTTACATGACAATACAAAATACTGAGGACTTAGCATAACGAAACATTCTGTCAAGAATTTATGGTTTTACTTTATCCTTTGCACTTCATTCACATTTTGAGAAAGTTCGTCAAAAATTCACATTTTTAACTAAAATAAAATATATTAAGTTTGAACAGAAACTATTATCAAGTAGATAGCTTAAATGAAGACAAAAAAAAAATTTAATTTGCCTATGGAAAAATGAAGACAACAATAATACTCTGTCGAAGAGCCAAAAATGGAGTTAATCTATTCTTTCTTCCATATTCGTTTTCCCTATTCTCTTAGTCCCTTAGTCCCTCACTCCCTGAATCCCTAGTTTACTTAAGAAAGTATTTCATTATAAAAATAGGGTTATTCCTAGTAACATTGAATAACTGAAACGATCTTGGAAACGATGAAACATTTGTTGCGTTTGGTTGAAGGTTGGCTGGAAATAGGGAGAAACTTACACAATAAGAATCAATGATACTCACAATACAGAAAAAGTAAGATGCAGGATGAAAGAAGGCATTGTACGAAGACGACAATGAACACGATGAAGAACATTCAGCTAAGTGAAAGCAGGCAGAAAGGAGAAAGGCAAAATGTGCTTTGGAGATTTGCTAAACAAGATATAAAACTCCACTTGCAAAGCGACCACAAACTAAACGGTTTATTCATGTAACGTATACTCAAAATACGTCTTTTTGTCCTTTGTATACAGAATGTTGAGAAATTGGCGACTTTCCTCATCAAAATTGAACAAAAAATCTTAATATTCGGAAAGATTTATTCAACCGGAAAATTGAAGGTCCAATCGCAATCGGGTACATTTTGCGATTTATTTTACCAGGTGAATTTTACAATTTTATAAATTTTAGTACACCCTGTATAATCCCCTATCTTCAAACGTCGGAGTTCCTGTTTCGCGGCTACGGCACTGTGCTGTAAATACCAAAGGTTGATTTACATTTGTAAAAAGACTATCTGTATCCTCAATGGGTGAGTTGTCGCAGAAAAAGAACAAACGGAGAAAAAGCAACTATCTAAATTAAATATATTCGGTTTAATAAGTTAATTTTTTTGTATAAAATTGAACGCTTGCTGCATCCCTAACTTGTAAACTTAAAAACAAATGTGGTTTGTGTTTCCATTTAGTATTTAGTATACAAACTAGAATAATAATAATATTAATGGATAAAAGGACACAAAAACTAATGTTAATTCCTTTTCGATATATATTTATATTTCATGTTTCGATATATTATTGAATAATATTTATTGTTATTTTTTAATCCCCGACTTTAACTTATTTTCGTTCCATATGTCATTTTAATGTTAGTTTTAATAAATATTTTTACTTCACCATAATTAATAAAATTGACTTTCTGTATTTTTAAGTAAAGCGCGTGAAAAACACGTAAAAGAACATATTGTTGAGAGGTTGGTAACACTGTAAAGATAAAATTAGGAGGTTAGGAAAAATGTGACAGACACAAGACACTGCTACCAACCAACTTCCAAACTATACAAAATTCCCTAAATCGGGTACATTTATAATCGCTTTCTATTTTACGTAGACAAAAGAGAAATAAAAAGTATAAAAAAGTTTTATCAATTATTTTAATATTATAGGAAAATTTCTTGAATCATTTTGATGCTATTCAGAACCTTTAATCCAGCAACTATTATCCTTTCAACTATTATAAAGAAAAGAATTGTTTGTCACAATAAATAATAAATAAGTTATTAGTTTACTATTACAGAGAGTTTGTGGAATTAATTATTTTCAGAGAATTTTGTAGTAAACGGTCGAAAATAATAATAAATAATTCCAGAATTAAATTAATCGATTTTATTAATAATTCACTAAGTCACTCTTCAATTAATTTTGTCGATATTCAAGCAAAAAAATGAAAGAACAACAAATAAGGATAAAGTTTCATTTTACAATTATTTAAATCCTTAAAAAATAAAGACAATAAATCAATAAATCGTCTCATATTCAATTTCCTTGGCCTTGGCGTTGATATTTAATTTTTGCGTAAGCCTTAGCTCATTTTACTTCCCTTTCCCTTGAAATTTTCTGTGTATCATTAAAAAGTTGAGTATGAATTTTGCCAGCAAAAATATCTTTTTATTGTTTTATCGTTTTTACAGAAGTTTAGGTTATTAATTCAAAGCGGTAAACGTATAAAAGTAGATAATAAAGGAAAACGAGGACGTTCCACTTTAACTTACTTTCCAATATTCCTTTTTCAATGTGAACTAGGTTGAAATTTAATTTCATCCTTATATCGGTTATTTATCCATCCTTTTTATGTCATTGTCAATATGACGCACAATATATAGTCGAATCGACGCTATTCAAACACTTTAACCTTTAACTTTACTTTTCATACTTTACTTTTAGTTTAGTACCTCTCATATACTTTATATTGACAGTTCAATAAAGTCAAATGTGTTGATGTAAGTATGCAAAAGTATGAAAGTACCTAGGTTTAGGTAGAGCGGTAGAGGCAGGTATTAAAAATTCAAAACCTCGCGTCCTGATATAAAATGCATATTGCTCGAACATTGGGTTGATGAAAGAGTACTAAGACTTTCATTGACAGTGGCAAAAATGATAATGATAAAGTCGCTAAAAATCTAATTTAATTTACAAATTTTTCAACTTACAAAAATTAATTAATTCTGGTTCATACGATGCAGGTAATTGTCTGAAACAATTTTGGTAATGCAATCTGATCTTTTGAAAATTTTCTACATCACTCAGTATAATTTTTAATGTAACAGGGCGAGGGTTCTCAAAGTCACTGGTTTCAAAAAAAAAATATCGGTCTCGGCCCGCAAAATGTACTTTGAGAATACAGGGGTTCTCAAACTTAGGGAACTGGTTATTTAATTATTTGATTTCTTCGCTTCAAAGATCAACCTAATTTTGTTAGACAAATGCGGAAAGGAGGAAAATGATAAAATGTATTTGGCAAAAGATGAAGATAAACATAAAAGCGGATGATGATGAAGCTCTGTTGAAAATTATACATCAGAATAGTAATGAATGAGTACGAAACGAGCTATAATAATTGTGTAATTGATTAACTCATCTTCATGTTCATCTTCATGTTATCTTCTTGGGTATACATATTCCATAAAAGTGACAAAAGTTTTCGTTAATTAAGTATTTTGTTATAGAGAATTGGCAAACACACTTTCACTTCATTTTATCTTTCAAACAAGTTCTCATATTCGTTCTATAAGAAATCCTAAAGAAGTTTCAAAGAAATGAAATGATAATAATTGAAAAACGGATTAATTTCGGCAATGATAATAAAAATATGTTTCATTTTACTGTATTTTGTCTTTCCTAACCACCTTGGAAATTAAGTTCTCGAATAGCAAAAGTATTTTAACAATTTTTATTTTAATAAAATTATCATTTTTTTCTAAAAACTACTAAACTAAAAAAAAAACTTCGAATAAAATCCATATTTATCGACTGCGGTAATTAGAAAAATATTTTCATATCAATTACATAGAGTAAAGTTTCGGAAAGTTATTTTCCTTTTTCTTTTCCTTTACTGTTTCAAAATTTAAAATTGTATTAGAATTTCTATTTTTCTCTAATATAAACTCTCGATTTCATGATGCGGGTTTCTCCTCATTGAAATTTCCTACTAAGAAATAAATTATTAAAATTAATTCAATCAAATTAAAAGGACTAGTGGAAAGCTATGCACCAAGTGCATGAGGTGCGGGTAGTGAAATAAAGCAATGATTGGTTGTTTTTAGACCGAAGAAGGCCTAAGAGGCCTTGAGGTCTGAGAATATATGGATAATTGTTTTTTTTTCGCCGCTTCGCGGCTCACATAGGACAAATCCGCTTCTTTTGGATTTTTATATAAGTACGAAAGGTTTTTTTTGATTTTCTGATGTCTCTTATAATTCTCGATCGATATAAACAGACCTAACCTTGTAACGTGGTAATTTCCTAATTTGTAAATGTTAAATCGAAAATAAAGTAAAATCAATGACATCTATTAAAGGGACTAGTGGAAAGCTATGCACCAAGTGCATGAGGTGCGGGTAGTGAAATAAAGCAATGATTGGTTGTTTTTAGACCGAAGAAGGACTATGAGGCGTAGTAGTCTGAGAATATGAGGATGATAGTTTTTGTTGAATTAATTATTAATTTAACAGTTTTTTTTTAAATTTTTAGTAACAAACCAATTTATTGATCAGAGCATATTATTTAATGATCTTTCCTTCATAGACAAATATTAAGAAGTGGACTTACAAGTTGCAAGTTTAATAACCACTTGTTAGATACCTTTATAGAATTCTTTAACAGTGTAACCGACAGTTACGTCAGGTTCTTCAAGCAAAACGAAATTTAATAGAATTGTTAGATACTAGGATCGCTCATCAAAACGCTGAAGGATAATTCGTCAAAGTCACTCGAAACTTGGATATGAAACATTCCGAAGAACTGGATAATTTTTAATAGTCATTTCATGAAACTACAATAAATTTTCTTATATTCTAGTAGGTCTTATACAACTAATCAGAAACTTAACTATCAATTTTTTTATTTTTTCTAATTTCAAGTCCTTTTTTCAAGAACCAGAAGAACCAACCAAACATTCACGGAAATTAATTATAAAATTAATGAAAATATTTTTTCAACTTTTTCAAGGTAGTTTCGTTGCTTGAACTAATAAATTTTCACTAACCTTGTAAATGAAGTCTTGTCGTTGCACTCGAAAGAAAAAATGATTATCAAACAATTTGTGGTTTGAAGCTGTCCAGTTCTAGAATACGCAACAAGTTGCGATTTTTAGCCGGTCGGTCGTATTGTGCGAACTCAAATGAGAAATCGTCTGGTGTTGGGTGACTCCGTCGGTGGTGGATGTCGCGACGCGTCTGACACTCAAAACTTCTAACTCTCGAAACGGCGTACAATTCCGTCGGCGGTTTCTAACAACGGTCGGTTTGGGATTGTGATGTGAAGCTTGGTGGCGGCAGTGACTGCCTTTGCCTTTCCTGACAAACTGAAAGTGTTCTCCTTCTCGTGGTGAATGTATCGGAGGTGGCCCAGTATGCGCGTTATGGCAAACATCCTCATGGTTATATACGTTTCGTTTCGCGCCTCCCACCCAACCCTTTCGTCACCGTTTGCCATAACTTGCGTGGGTGCAAGACCAAGACCACCCTCTGCAATCTAAACCGCATGTAATTTACAAAACCATCAGAATCCATCAAGAAGGAGCTTTTTCATTGCGTACGAAAGGCGAAAACATATTCAATGAGAAAAATAGTTTTTGCTTTTTTGTAGATATCTACACTGTGAAAAGGAAATTATTCGGTTAACGCGCTCTAGCGTCACCAGACGACTTTTTCAAAATTCGTTTGTAAATATTAAATTTTGTTTCTTTCTAATCGACTTCGCATCTCTTTCATTGAAAAAGTGAAGAATCTTGTAACAATTAATATGGAACACACTGTATTACACCCAGCAGTGCGTAGCCAGGAATTTTTAGAGCGGGGTGTTGAAAATTTTGTTACACAAACTAAAAGTTTAATTTTTTTTTATTTTAATCTTATACGTTACAAAATTAAGAAAAATTAGATTAGAAACGACAGCACCCCTTTCCCGCTACGCACCTGTGTTCGAGCGTATAATAATTCTTAATAATGTGTAAATCCGTAATATAGTTAATTGAAATTATTAATTATAATTAAATATTTATATTATTGGAAACGAATGCAAATATGGTTTAAGTGCATTCAATTTTACACTAATTTATAATATAAATAACAAATTCATGTGTAATTACCTATCAGCTATTGTTACCTAAAGGTTGATTTACAATTGCGGAATTGAAATTGCGGAGAGCTTTCGCCGAGCTGCGCGAAAACTAGGAATTTTTGCGGTTAGAAGCAGCGTTTTCTAATATGCAGGGGGGAAAAATCTAGAACACTTAATAAGTATAAGTAAAGTGAAGTATAAGTGATGCTAATGAAAACTAATTTTTTGACAATTATTGACAATAATACAAAAAATATGTATACCAACATAAATTCTGCTATATAAAAAACCCTAGAAAGCTTTCACGAAAGCATCCTAGTAATTTCAATTCCGCAATTGTAAATGAACCTTGACAATTCTGATATTATTTTCTGACAATTATTGACTTGACAATAATCCAAAATTATATGTGCCAACATAAATTCTGAGACATAAAAAACCCTAGAAAGTTTTCATGAAAGCATCCTATAGTAATTTCAATTCTGCAATTGTAAATGCACCTTAATAATTCTGATATGGTTTTCTGACAATTATTGATTTGACAATAATCCAACAAAATATGTGCCAACATAAATTCTGAAACATAAAAAACCCTAGAAAGTTTTCATAAAAGCATCCTAGTAATTTCAATTCCGTAATTGTAAATGAACCTTAACAATTCTGATATTGTTTTCTGGCAATTATTGACTTGACAATAATCCAAAATTATATGTGCCAACATAAATTCTGAGACATAAAAAACCCTAGAAAGTTTTCATAAAAGCTTCCTAGTAATTTCAATTCCGCAATTGTAAATGAACCTTAACAATTCTCGTATTGTTTTCTGACAACTATTGACTTGACAATAATCCAAAAAAATATGTGCCAACATAAATTCTGAGACATAAAAAAACCCTAGAAATTTTGCATGAAAGCATCCTAGTAATTTCAATTCTGCAATTGTAAATGCACCTTAATAATTCTGATATGGTTTTCTGACAATTATTGATTTGACAATAATCCAAAAAAATATGTGCCAACATAAATTATGAGACATAAAAAACCCGAAAAAGTTTGCATGAAAGAATCCTAGTAATTTCAATTCCGCAATTGTAAATCCACCTTAACAATTCTGATATGTAAGCATGGAGTTAGTTAGTAAGCATTATTTGGGGTTCCCCATTCCCTGCGTTTGAAATTCTGATATTGTTTGTATTGTTCAAATTAGGAAATATTATCCGAATTTTATTTTAATTAAACTTTTAATAGTATATTTAATTAAATATCTACTAATTTGCTCATATTTTTGTTAATAAATTTTTGTTTCGGATCTACCTAAATAGTATTTGATAAGAATAAAATGCTTTAATGTCATTTTTCGGTTAAAATTGTGCGATTTTACAAGAAATTACTAAAGTTTGTAAAAATAAATTTGATTGATTCGACATTAAATTTGTTGATAAATTAATGAATCGTATTATTGCATTTTTGTTCTCAATTTTTCGATTGAATCAAAATCGTTCACACGTGCGACAAATGTAGCACCGGAAACAGAAACAGAAAAACCATTTTGTCATGTCATCATGTTATCATTCCAAATTCACAATTGATTTTCATATACCAACAATTTTTAGTAGAAACAAAAAAAGAAAAATAGAACACCGAGTTACAGGATTTTATGTTGTGCTCCAAGCACAACCTAAATTTTAACCGCACCAGTTTTCAAGGTAAAAATACGATGGATATTTACAAGAAATATTAACATATATGTAAGAAATATTATTCAGCAAATATTTTGTATATCATATACCAAATGTATCAGTTCCAGATGAATAAGTACTTGAAAACATTTAAATTCAAATGCGGAAAAACGTACTTACGTTTTAACTGCCCTCTGAAGTTCCACGCTGAAGAGGAAAACAAAAACTGCAGGTTAGTGGAGTTTATGTATAATTCCACGAATAGTGTTGGAACTTTATAACATCAGCAACCCAGCAAACCAAAAACACCATCAGAAAGTAAAAGTGTTTGTGAATAAGAATTTGACAAATATTAAAATGTTAAATTTTTCTAATTCAAAGATATTTAGAGTGAATTAAGATAATTCCTAATACTTACTTTAAGAAGAGTCAAAAAAATATCATTCATTTCCACTCACTTCACTAAAGTCCTTCATTAATTAAGTTCTTTAGAAATCCCGGTCGGCGGTCAGTGAACTTCAAAGTGTTTATTTACTCACTGTCACTGACTAGGCTGGTGAGTTTGGCTTTTTTACGGCCTAAAATTTTTACCTTTTATGATCACAAATTCGGTCTAATTTCGTCATCATAATCATATATTTAATCGTATCATCAAAATAATTTCATTTACCATTCTCACTCGTGATTCATGATGTTTACCGACTGACTGTTTCAGGAAGACGAACTCAAAAAATAATTTTGATAATTAAAACCAAATTTACACGAATTAAAAAGAAAAACAAAAAATAACAAATGCACAGTAAAATTAAGTAAATTTTTAAGATTTAATTTGATTAACTTTATGTTGGTTTCTTTATATTAGAATATTATATAAATTAAATTATTATGTACAGGGTGACACAAAAAAACGGGAACTTATTAACAATGCAATAAAACCAAGAGTAATGGAAGAAAAACATTTTCTTCCATCCAGGTTTGGTTCGGTCATGTTTGACCGCCAAAGGTGACACAGAACAACGGGAATTTTTGAAATGCGTAGTGGCAGCCATGAGCAGGTGGCTGCACTGCGGGACAGTGAGGATGGCATCTAAAGGACGTCAATAAATTCCATTAATGTTTCTGAAATGGCAAATTTTTAGGTTCGGTATATATTCGGTATATATTCAATAAGTATGAATAAAATGTTTTTCTTCCATCACTCTTGGTTTTATTGGATTGTTATAAAGTTCTCGTTTTTTTGTGTCACCCTGTATAACGGAAAAAAAACTTTGATAATTTTTCCGGATTTAATATCATCGCAAACGTGTTTTTCCTTTTGTAACATCATAATGAAAACATGTTTTCAGTTTTGAATTTTTGTTTGAAACCGCGTATGTAACTACTTTCATCAGTGTCGTTTTAAATGAAATTTTGGCATGATATGTGTAAATGAATTCACATAATATGTTAAAAGCGACATAATGCAATAATATCGCTTTATATTTCATTCCTACATTTTTATTTTATACGAATTTTTGCAAATTTACTTTTACACTAGGGTTGAGAAAATATATATGAAATGAAATGTTGAAAGGTTGAAGCTACATGAGTGAGGATAAACTTGCGGTCCCCGAAAGCAAAATTTGATGAAAAGATGTCAGTCTGACGATCTGTGCTTAAAAAATGTTTGGAATAAAGGTAAGAAAATTAAAAAAAAATTCAATCCAAACACCCGTGGCAGTGCACGAGTTAAAAATTGAATAAATTCTTGAAATGAACTGTGAACGTCATCAAAAGAATTAGTTACATTAAAAGATGATCTTGTCAAATAAAAAATTATTATTCTCATTGAAAAATGAGAGCTTTAAAAAACCAAAAGTATCATCAACGAATTTCTACAAAGCTTTTATTTTAATTCATCCCAACGAATCAACAAAAAAATATTTCATGGAATCATAATTTTATTCATACTTTTTTTTACTTTCTTTATTTAAATCGAAGTCGGGTTTTTGATGGATCTCAACGAATCTTGTTTTCCCAAGTCCGAAAAAGTGGTTTTTGGAATGACCAACTTGAACATTCCGACACTCGAAATTGACAGTATTAACCTTAATAAGAAGGTTATCGTCAAGTTTCTGTTATAAATATTGCAAGTGCCGTTAAGCGTCATCGCACCGTACCATTTTTATAAAATAAATCGGTACTGATCCGCACCGCACAACTATTTTTTAGGTTTTAATATTTTCAGTACACCCTGCATATATTTGTATTAATAAAGAAAAAAAAAGAGATCCATCATCATACCATCCTTGAAACTTTACCTTTACTTTTCTTTATCCTTTATTCGTTTTCATTAATCTTTTGGTGATAGATTTTTTTAATCCAATTATTTCGTTATTATGTTACACCGCAAGTTAATGACGTCACGTTTCTTAATTAAAGAGTCGGCGAGTCAACCAATAAGAAAATAAAAAACCGTGAAACATGAAACTTTAGATTATCTTCATTTTAATTACTCCTTATACAACATAACAAATTGAAAAGTGAATTAATTTTTACATCGTTTGCATTTTTCTATTAAGTGCAATTTTTAGATTATGGAAAATATAAATATTTTAGTAGTAATAATGATTAANAGTTTCGAACTGTACGACGCATGACTAGTTCCGAACTAGTTTGCTGCTTTGTTGGAACAAACCTATAATCTGGTGTGACGGACACACTACACTCACCATGGGCCGGTAGGTCGTCGTTGCGTTCATTCGGCGTCCGCCTGTCCATTAGCATCGGCGGACGCTGAAAGAAAGTAACGACGACTGCACCGCGGTACAGTTCCGACACACCAGATTATATTTTTAATCATTATTACTACTA
>JARJEB010028116.1:0-13337 GCA_030264535.1 Liometoxenus newtonarum
ACTCCATGGCTTGTGGTTCACTTGTTGATAATACAGGACCATTTGATATTATTCATGAAATTCTTATTTTCACTTTATAGATATACAGAATGATTAAAAATTAATGACATCCATATTAGTTGGTTGTCATTCATCATTTTGTATCTATTAACTTCGTTTGTTCGTCATTTTGTATCACCTTTTCATAATATTACACACCCTGTACATTCCCAACGCACCCTATACATTTTAATAATGCACCCATGACGTACTCCTTGGCTTGTGGTTCACTTGTTGATAATACAGGACCATTTGATATTATCCATGAAATTCTTATCTTCACTTTATAGATATACAGAATGATTAAAAATGAATGACATCCATATTAGGTGGTTGTCATTCATCATTGTGTATCTATTAAACTTCGTTTGTTCGTCATTTTGTATCACCTTTTCATAATATTACCCACCCAGTACATTCCCAACGCACCCTATACATTTTAATAATGCACCCATGACTTACTCCATGGCTTGTGGTTCACTTGTTGATAATACAGGACCATTGGATATTATTCATGAAATTCTTATTTTCACTTTATAGATATACAGAATGAATAAAAATTAATGACATCCATATTAGTTGGTTGTCATTCATCATTGTGTATCTATTAAGCTTCGTTTGTTCGTCATTTTCTATCACCTTTTCATAATATTACGCACCCTGTACATTCCCAACGCACACTATACATTTTTACAACTCACCCATGACTTACTCCATGGCTTGTGGTTCACTTGTTGATAATACAGGACCATTTGATATTATTCATGAAATTCTTATTTTCACTTTATAGATATACAGAATGACTAAAAATTAATGACATCCATATTAGTTGGTTGTCATTCATCATTTTGTATCTATTAATCTTCGTTTGTTCGTCATTTTGTATCACCTTTTCATAATATTACCCACCCTGTACATTCCCAACGCACCCTATACATTTTAATAATGCACCCATGACGTACTCCTTGGCTTGTGGTTCACTTGTTGATAATACAGGACCATTGGATATTATTCATGAAATTCTTATTTTCACTTTATAAATATACAGAATGATTAAAAATGAATGACATCCATATTAGTTGATTGTCATTCATCATTTTGTATTACCTTCTTTTATATTCTCATTCCTGGGGGAAAAGTGTGGCTTGTAGTTCAAGTTTTGATAGTACAGGAGGACCATTTGATATTATCCTAAAAATTCTTATTGTCACTTGATATACAGAAGGATTAAAAATGAATGACATCCATATTAGTTGCTTGTCATTCATTATTTCGAATCACTATGATATTGAAGAATGATTTGTAATTTATATCAATTTTGTGTCAATGCCTATTTGTTTGACAAATTTATTAAATTTTATATTTACCCCTTCGGGAAAACTCACGACTTGTAGTTGAATTTTTACGGAGCGTTTATGGAGATTTTGGGATGATTCGAACCAGAGTTAACCAAATAAACACTTTTTGAATGTTGGCTGTTTGAATAATTATTGCGAATTGTTCCTCTGGCTCTATGCATGCAATTCATTGGGTTTCCAACTCCCCTAAGTCCTAACTAATCCTTGCAACGAAGCCAAATGATTTTCTCTACTTATACATACACATATATAACAAAAGAGCATCAACGTTCCTGCCTTGGTTCTCGCTTCCTGCATTTTATGCACAAGATGCTATACAACATGTTACAACTTAACACTTTGAATTTCTTGGAAAATTCATACTCCCACGGTTCACTTCACTTGATTTACTTTACTTTACTCCTTCTTTTCATCGTCTAGTTCAAATTTATACAGGGTGTTAAGTTAACCACCTAAATAATAAAAATATTTATCATAATTATAATTTTTGCCTTCTGCATTTTCTTTGACAATTTTACATCTAGTATCACAATGCAATTTGTTCACCTTGTATATATTTGTTTACTTGTTTTGTATTTTGATGGTGTTTTGTATGGCTTGGTCTTTTGAGACTTGGTGGACTTTAAGGTCGGCGCCTCTTCGCTTATGAATAATAAAAGCGACGCCGTTATTATTATTCAAAAGTGCTTGCTATATAAATATGAACATGGATTTTCTGCTTTGTACACTGGATTTACTAATATATTTAATACTCTCGTGCTTGCCTTCATCTTTTAATTTAAAAATTTAAGGGCGAAAGTGGCAGAAATATTCGTTTTATAATTAAGTTGCGTTATACAGATTTTGACTTTTATAAAATGCTGTAACATTTTCATTATCTTTATCTGCATGTGGATTAATAAATTGCGGAAATTTGTAGTTTAAAAAAAATAAAATAAAATTGTAACAAAATGATTCAAAATTCTAACAACAATAGGCAAAAATACACAATAATTTTGTAAATTAACACCTCAATATTTTATTGTCAATTAATTTATGTTGTAATACTACTAGTGACATCTGGTGAGATGATATACATTATGTGTTACAAAAACATAGAGACGAGTAAGCTGTGGTGTTGGGTTAATTTAATTTAATTATATTTGACAATACGTTGAGAGTTATAAAAAGGTTATACTACACTGGCTAATGCCACTGAATATACGATTACAAATTGGCGCTCAACGTTGGGCCATATTATACTTTTTATTTTTATTTTTACGCAAAAGTTGTACTAATTATAAATTATACGATTTGTGACGAATATTTTTTCCCTAATACAGAATTCTTTCTTTGATTTTATCTCGTTTATATCGTTGAATTGTAAAATCCGCAACGTCTGTGTTAAAATTCGTACCAAGACGCGTACTATCTATCCGCTTATCTATGAAACTACTTGGCTTCAGTTTGGCCCCGCTAGAGCGCTGTGTGCGAACTCGTTCTGCGCCTGCTGTTTGTCTTCCTTTCTCGGCAGGTACGAATTTTAATATTGATGTTGCGCATCGCTTCATTAATTTCTCGAATATGTACATAGATACTTAAATATTTTTATGGTACTGGATATTTTTAGTATTTATTGTAATGTATCATGTTGTGGTTGTCTCGGGCGTTAATGGTGGATTTATGTCGTCGCAATGGATGCGGAAGTGACGTAGAACATGCTGGGTGAATAATTCATATAGGTGTGAACGATACGAGCTCACAAGCAAACACAATGCTTGCTTGAAGGAAACGGAGAAACTGAAAGGATATACTATAAATCTTCTAGTCATTGTGTGCCTGTAGGAATCTATATCTACATTTATTATTTTTGTTTTGCCGGGAATAGGAAAATAAAATGATTTAACATATTTTAAGTATAAAGAAATTATTGTAATTATTTTCTTTCATCAGGCCTTTTTCGTTTTTCGATTTTTCATTTTTAAATGTACGAGGGAGGAGTTTGCTAATAACGAGTATTTATTTTTCCAATTACAGAATCTTCAAGATGAAACTAACACCGGACGACGCCGTCTTCGCCGACGACGTCGTCTTCGAATCGACCGGCGGGCCAATTAGCTTCGATCCCAGCGTTGTTTACAAAGGAACTTTACAAGGTGGGTGTATATTTGGCGACTAACTTAATCGACAACATTTAACAAACATCTCGATGTTATACCGTTACATGTTGGAGCATGTTTATACAATATATGGCGAGTTTGTTTCCTCCTATTCGTTAGTCGTTACGTTAATGAAATTATACTTCAACTTTTAACTTAATGTAAAGTTTCCTTATTTTGAAACTTCTAATTCATGGAAGTACATTATCGTTACAGTTATTTAACTATATGTTGCGGCAGTGGCGCTCCATAGGGGCGCCTAGTAGAAATACTAGTACAGGTCCATTGAGAGAGAGAGAGAGAGACTTGCATGGTTTCATTACATTTGAAAGTCAAGGTCAAATTGTTCAGCGTTCATCGCCGTCTAGTTTCTGGTTCTCGTTTGCTGGTACGAATTTTAATATACACGTTGCGCATCTAAATCCCAGCATATTCAGCCCCATCTATCGTTACAGCAATTTAACTATGGGTATGCTGCGACGGTGGCGCTCCACAAGGGCGCCTAGCAGAACTAGTTCAGGTCCACTGAGAGAGAGAGAGAGAGAGAGAAAGGCTTTACACTGCGACTTACATGGTTTCATTACATTTGAAAGTCAAGGTCAAATTGTTCAGCGCCGACTAGTTTTTGGTTCTCGTTTACTGGTACGAATTTTTACATAGTCGTTGCGTATCTAAATCCCAGCATATTCAACCCCATCTATCATTATAGCTATTTAACTGTATGATGCGACGGTGGCGCCCCACAGGGGCGCCTAGTAGAACTACTAGTTCACGTCCATTGAGAGAGAGAGAGAGAGAGAGGGAGAGAGAGAGGGAGAGAGAGAGAGAGAGGCTTTACACTCACTTGGTTTCATTCATTTTGAAAGTGAGAGCGCCAAAAAAGTGTTTCGCACGGGTCAGTATTTTATCTCGAGCCTCCCCTGTACTGTACTCTGTATTTATAACTATATTCAAGTCCCTGAGTTCAAAACGAATATTTAACGTGAACGTCCGATGCAAGTGCAAACTGTTGCAACTTTTTGACCAAATACGAGTATCCGTTTGCTAAGTCTACTTACTCCTATATTCTTAGCACAAAACGACGAGGGGCGATTACTTACTTTTGGGGATAACTTCATCTCATACATTTACATTGTAATTACCACCATCATCAATACGACTTTGCTGGATGTATGTATTCAGCAAGCCACTTGATGTAGGGCTTGGAAAGGCGAGCTTTCTGGTTCGGACATTGAATTCAAAATTTATAACTTTAGAGTCAGACTTCAGACTTATGTGGCCAACTCTGATTGAATACAAAGAATATAAATATGGATTGAACAGAAAAAGACCACCCGCACTTACTTCCATTGTTGAAGTTTTTTTTTTTGCTTTTCTTCAATTCTAAACTTCTTACATTAAATTTTCTATCGACTTTTGGAATATTTTTATATGGCGAAATTGCTTCCTTTCAAAATATGTATAACTTTTTTTTATATGAACAAGAAAATAAATAACAGTTAACTGCGGAAAGTTATAAAACAACTAATTGTTACTTATGGGCTAAACTTGTAAAGCAAAAAGCAAACTTTAAATCAAATTACATTTACGAATTGGGCACTAAATATAAACCAAATTTCCAAATTGGATTTTCAATTTAAAATAGTCTGATTGAGCATGAAAATTTCCTTCTGAACCCAATCATTAACATTACCTAAATGCGTAAGGTCCTTGTGTCTTCATACCAGCCAATTTAAAAAGCGGAACTGAGGCCTATTTTCATATTTCCAGATTTAATTGCACATCAGAGTACCTATTTTTGCCTGAGTATCACTACGAATTATGGGGAATTAAATCTGTCCATTTACATTTATAATTTCTCACAATTTACCTGGAAACTGGTCGACTTTTCTTTGGCCTTTATAAATTCACCTAATATGGAAGGCCTTTTTAGGAAATTCGCTTTTTTGGTCCTTCGAACAATTTGAACGAACTGAAATAGCATTGAAATGAAAACTTTGCTAATTACAAAACCTCAGAGTGGATTCGATTGAATTCTTGTATTTACCATGCCAATAGACTCCCTTTCAAAAAACGAATTATCTTCTTGTCCTTGCCAAAATGTACCTGCTCAAACGTCTTTAGAAAAAAGAAAAATTCGTTGAAATCGACTTGAGTGCCAGTGTGAATTCAAATATGCGGATCACAATCATGATTCGTCGATGTCGACTCTTCAAATGTAAATATACGTCATGAAAAGGAGAAAGGAGAAGGAAAAGGAAAAGGACATTGAAATGAAACGTAACGACCAAAGAAGTATCGGATTTATCTTGTTGAATTTCTCTAAAGAATTTCAACAAAAGATTAACAATAATTTACCTGGTGTAAAAATAAATAAAATCTGCCGGTAAAGAAGGGCACTTTACTTGAATGTCAAAACAAAAATTTACGTATAAGTGGCAAACAAAAAATAGGAACTTGTAGAGATTCGAATTGTCTACATTTCAACATCTATAATATTTTCTCGTGGGATGTTTAGTTTATGAGATATTAATTCCTAAAGTTTCAAATTAGTAACAATTTCTAACAATGAACGGCCAGAATAACCAACACCAGTGCCTACAAGAATCGAATATAGGCATGTTGCTAGCGTTCTTGGTAGTAGGCACTTCATGATTTTGAATTGTATAGATATTAAAAAAATAAAATGTTAATTTTTGTAAATCCGGCTCTGGTATTAATACTTCTAGCTACAGTTTGGAGACTTTTTCACGATGCAGTATAAAAAGTAATACATATCTCCAACGCCATGTTGTTATTCATATATTGCCATTTTAAATTTACAATGACAGGTACGTGGCTACAGGGTGATTGTAAATGATTGACATAGTTGTTTAGTATATAGGCAAAAATTATTCAAATATCACAAAAGTAGGGAAGTACGTTCTGGACCAAAATCCCACTTAATTTTAAGGGGGGTAAAATCGGACCCAAAGTGGTGGGGGTAAAAGTGGGGATAAAATTGGGCACCCTGATTGGTTGAACGCGCTAACTAAAGAGGATAACTAACTCGCGCTCGCGAGTAGTAGGTAAGTACAGTGCGTTCTGGCTCGCGCGCGCGAGTTAGTTATCCTCTTTAGTTAGCGCGTTCAACCAATCAGAGCGCTCAATTTTATCCCCACTTTTACCTCCACCATTTTGGCCTCGATTTTACAACCCTTTAAAATTACATGGGATTTTGGTCCAGAAGGCACCTGTACTTCCCTACTCACAAACAACTAATATCTGGTCAATAATTTACAGTCACTCTGTATATTGGAAGTGTTTTTTTTTTGTTCCTATGCTCCTGCTTCTGCGTTCGCTGTTTCGCGCCCCGTTTCATTCGGATTGATGAGATGAGCTTTGTTGAGTTTTGAAAATGAAGACATGAACAGAGGGAATTGGGAATTCAATGTAAACAAGTGCAAATATCTTTGAGTTCTAACTTCAATTCAACATATTGTTTGAGTAACTTTCAAATCACAAGTCTGGCAGTTAAAACGAAATGAGGAATGAAACGAAATCAACGAACAAATATTTGATTTGCAAATATGTTACTATTATAATTAATGTTGATTTTTAATTGTTTCCTCGCTTTTTGAGGAAAATAAATTCAAGCTTTTAATGTTTCCAGACTTGATAAAGAGAAATGAAGAGAAAAAGTTTGAGAACCACTTTAGCATTTAATTATTTGTATTTTTGTTTTTATGATAGTTTCCAATCCGGATTCCAATATTCCTGGATTCGTCCTTTTAGTTTGTCGCATTGCCTGTCTTCATTATTTCGTTTCTTCCTCGCTTTAGGATATTCCTTCGAAATGCCATTATTTCTATACGCATCGAATACATTATTCAGAAAAATGAATTCTTAATGCACCTGCTTCCCTATTTCATGACTATGTCTATATACTTGTACACTTCTGTTCATCCTGTTGAAACGTGCATCCGCCTCAGGATGTCTATAGCGAAGCAATACCAATTCCAGGACCAAGGCAAGCCAGGCTAGGCTAGACCAGGAAATTCGGTTCTGCCAGTTTTATGAGTTTACCACGACACACAAATACAAACACTATAAATTCGTGAATTTTTACGAGGAACATTAAAAAAAACCTCAACGAAAAACCCTACGAATAAGTTAAGTACTTCAAGGGTAACTGGGCAACAACATTGCAAGTTGAAAAGTAATATAATCATCAATTAAACTTTCTTTTTTTATCTATTTTTATATAAACATTCTAAAATACTTTAAATGCACTTCAACACTTTTCCAGTAGTTTTTATTATTTTACGATTTTTAGCTAAAATATCTAAAGTGTAATTTGGTAGAGCAGTTAGTTCTACAGTTGAAATAAAGTGCAAAAGTTACTTCACTCACAGCATGATACTGTAACTGACAATTATGTTCGTGCACGGAAATTATTTACAGCGAACAATGTGAACGTTTCCAAGCAACTTTTATTGTACTTCAGGAACAGATACCTACAGTTGCTGTAACAGTTTTTATTTTTATACTAAAGTCTTCTAAACTTACAGAAAGTATCCAAAGAAAAACAAAATTCATAGTTAAAGAAACAAAAAATTTACAGCTTGTAATTGTCGGATTAGTTATACGAGCCCTCTATGGAAATTCACGTAAATTAATCTTAAAGTCTTTCCTCTAGGTGTCACAAGTTCAACACTATTTTCAGTAAAGATTTCGATTGTTTTGGTCAATAATTCAAATGTTTGGTTTTTTAGAAAAGTTTTGTCTGTAAACACATTGTATTTAATTGTCCGATTAGTGATTTGAGTCCTCTAGGGAAATTCACATGAATTAATCTTGAAGTCTTTCCTCTAGGTGTCACTAGTTCAACACAATTTTCAGTAAAGATTTCGATTGTTTTGGTCAATAATTCAAATGTTTGGTTTTTTAGAAAAGTTTTGTCTGTAAACACATTGTATTTAATTGTCCGATTAGTGATATGTGTCCTCTAGGGAAATTCACATGAATTAATCTTAAAGTCTTTCCTCTAGGTGTCACTAGTTCAACACTATTTTCAGTAAAGATTTCGATTGTTGGTCAGTAATTCAAATGTTTGGTTTTGTTAGAAAAGTTTTATCTGTAAACACATTGTATTTACAACTACACTCAATCAACATTGTATTTAATTGTCCGATTAGTGACAAGAGCCCTCTAGGGAAATTCGTATGAATTAATGTTAAAGTCTATCATCTAGGTGTCACTAGTTCAACACCATTTTCAGTAAAGTTTTCTATTGTGTGGCCAACAATTCAAATATTTCGGTTTGTTTGAAAAGTTTTGTCTGTAAACACATTGTAGGTATTTGTTGAACGTTCTACGTGCCGTGGGACGTACGTTTCCGTATCATTTATATAAAAAAAGTTTAATGCTGACGCCGTTTTCCCAGTTTTCACGTTTTCCAGGCTCCGCACGACCAACACGACTTTTCTATTTTCTTTACGTTTTTACGTAAATGCGAGTATATGGATGCCCATGTAGCACAAAACACAAAAACTACCAATTTCGTTAAGTTTGACCGAGTTTTCCACATTTACATTTTCAACTTTTTTTTATTTGACTCTATATGAACAGTCATATGGGTGCGTCCCTCGTCTTCTTTCAACCTTCACCTAACTCACAGCTTCCCAACTGCGGAACTTAAAGGAAGTCGCAAATGTTTTTGGTAAAGGGCTAAAAAAAAGATTACTTTCTGGGTTTCTGGTTGTGGCAAATCTCAATCTCGAAACTGGATTCGTTGAATTATTTTTTAAATATTTAAAAGGATAAAAAATAGGTTAATTAGTTTAAAGTTTTAAGTAGGTAGGTATATTCGGGCAGCACTCAAGCACGAAAATTTGTTGCTACCCTTTACGACATAAACTTCTTAATTCCAATGGGTGTAATTAAAATGCGATTCGCCATCCATTCGCGAAACGACTCCCTTATGATTTTCTTGATGGCCATTACACATTACATATGACAACACTGTATACAAATGCTTATCAAAAAGATAAGAAAAAAATAATCTTGAAATTTTTAAAGAATAAGAATCTAAAGTAGATTTAAATAAATTTTTGGGTTTTGGTTTTGTTTCGAAACATCCAGTATAAAATTAATACAACACCCACGTATAAACTTTCAAACTTTGTACGTGTGCCCTCAAGTTTTTGATTTACGAACGTACAGCCTTATGTGAAATGAAATGTGAATGTCAACTGTTACTGAAACTGTGCTTTAAGCACCCCCTTGTTAATTATTATAATCATAATACAGGAAGTAACTATCCTGAAGGCCAGCAAGAATTGATACTTTTACGTTCTGGAACTGACTCTGAAGACAATAGCAAAAATTATGGTAAACTTTTACGTTCTAGAACCGATAAAAATTGTTATATCGTTAGTGATAAATGAGGTAAATGAGGATATTCGATATTCGAAAGTGGTTTATCAGCTTTGCAATATCTGTTAAACCGCTTTCGAATTTCCTATAACCAGTTTTTTATATATCTGTTCACGTAACGACGTCAGCCAACGACGCACATTACATCCCTTTCTTTTCACAAGGCAGATGCATCTCGTCATACTCATACACCTCCCAGAAAAGGAGTGGGGGACTCCTCTCCACCACAAGGGAGGTGGGCCTAGAACCGGCTGATCTCTTCTACTTTAGCCTTCAACTTAATTTTGAAAAAGTCTCACTGGTTAAGTAAGCCTGGATAAAAGTAAGGACATTGATGTTGCACTTCGACATCAGCAAGCCCAATTAAAAGTCCTTGAGAAAATAAAAATGCACATCCGCATTTTCTCTTTTGCGGTTTACTATTAGACCGAATGGCATTAAGTTAATCGTAATTCGTAGTTTTAAAAATAAGTACATACAATGTGTCTTAAGGGAGTCAAAATTCAATTAAAAATAAAATTAATTAACGCTCGTTTTGTTTGTAGTTTGGATTTAATTAAATAGTTTTTGTTCGACGCTGAAATTAATTAAAACTTTTCTCGTTTTGTTTCAGGTATGTTCCGTCAAATATAATTCGAAAAAACTTCTAAACAGGTTTGTTTCCAAGTTTTAAACTTTTTATTATTTATTGTTCTCTATCATGTGTTTTTCTTTTCCTTTCACATTTCCATCCTAAAAACAAACAAATGACTTGATTTACTTGTTTTTCGTCCTTATTTTTGACGAAAGTGAAAAATAATAGCGCGCCTCAACAAAACTAGGGGAGAACAAAAAAAAATTGCATTAAATCGTTAAATATTATACTTTATAAACACCGAACCGAGACCAGCCTCTCGGGTCTTGACGTTGAATTGAATTGAATTGAATTGAGAGTGGTTGATTATATAGCAAAGGGAAAACGACGACATGATGAATGTTTAATTAAAAAGAAACTTTTTTCATGTCATGTCCATAACACGTGCATGCATATGTCGATCAAATTGACTTACTTATTTAGTACTTTACTCAATTTGTCGTTAGTGTTTCAAACTTTCAAAGTTTTTCACTTTTTGGTTTTACTTTTTCCCTATTTTTGAATCATTGACTATCAGCGAATATTAAATTACAAAATGAATATTTATCAAAAAAGGACAAAGGGACAAGGACAATAATTTCATCAAAATGAAAAAAAAAAAATTTCATTTCTCTGGAAAAACAGGCAATTAATTTCACGTGAATCGATTAAAATATTCCTTAATTGGAATCACCAAGAAGCCATAAAAAAAACAAAATCACCGACTTTCAGGCTTTCAGTATCCTTACTGCTGGCAATTACTTATTTTATTGAAATTCGCAAACATACCTATATAAAAAATAGAAATTGGCTTTTGTCCTTCGTCCTTCGTTTTTGTACGAATCACCTTTTTGTTTCCACATGCACGTGCGCACAGTTAACTGAATTGAATGCCATCAACATTACAAACGTTTTCATTTATCCATTTTCATTTTCACATTTCCAGCGCAAAGTAAATTTAGGTAGGAGAGTTCAATTCTATTGAGTCGAAATAATGGAAGGAGTTCGATTAAATTGCAATCGAAATTAATTATAATTAAATATATATGGGGCTTCCAATCGCACAAAAAGCAAAAATGGTAAAGTGTTAATTATGTAACCAAACCAATCAGTATCTTTCTTTTTGGCGGGAAAGTTGGAATAAAATTTATTTTTTGCAAATTTTAGGAAAGTTCTCTATTTTTTGGAAATTTAAATAAAATTCTATTATTTTATTGGAATATATTTGTTCGTTATTGTTTTTGCTTATGACATTTCAATTACTACCTAGTTACTAAAGAACTATTCATGCGTTGTTATGATGGGCTTTCAATTATCAAACATCGTAATTACTTGCACAATTTCCATAAATTGAAATGCGTAGATATATAGCTATTCAAATTTCCATTTCTACATGCATATGGAAATTAAATTCGAAGCACTAAAAATATGGTTATATTTTCAATGTTACTTTTTGACTTTTTGCTGTTATATTGCGTAAAAACATTCATAAGTACCTATTTTTTCGTAGTTTGTCAGTTTTTTTTCTCTTCAATTCTATATTAAAATTATCTATAATTCTGGAATTATAATAAACATCAGGCTTTACTGTCTGCCTGCATAACACTGTAACAAATCAACAGTGATGTAAATTTGAGCATTTCGATATTAATTTGTGCGAATTGAGCTTTCAAGTTTCAATTTTCAATTTGCATAGACCCAAATTCGATTATATCTACAGTCCACACATTTCGTTGCATCTGTATACCTACGCATGCAAAGGTTTCTATGGATCTAGGAGAATTGCCCGAAGGAAAATTGCCCGAAATAACAATTCCTCGAAAAGATAGTTGCCCGAAAATGAAATTCGCCGAATTACAATTGACCGAAATAAGAACTGCCCGAAAATTCAAAAACCAAACCAAGTACGCTAAAACCAAGTACGTTTTGTGTGTTTACGTTTATAACTTCTCGTTAACCCCAATAGGACTAACCCCCTTACCGTTCTAACGTTCTAAGTGGGCTAACAAAATAATATTTTCGGGCAATTCTCATTTCGGTCAGTTGTAATTCGTGGAATTTTATTTTCGAGCAACTAACCTTTCGGGGAATTGTTATTTTGGTCAATTGTTTTTGAACAATTTTCCAGGCTCCGGTTGATATCATTTCAGTATATATACAGTGCGTTTTTTCAAGTTCTCCCAGAAGGAGGAATTTACATGGTAAAAACACAGATCGGATCAAATCTGATGTGATATGATCAGATTACATGCGCAGCCGACCGTCCATAAGAAATACATACAGCCTTACAGCCTTCATCCTACTCACCCTATACATGCACAACGCTCTGTACTTTTACACATAGGCTGGTTGCCTATGTTAATACATTAAGTGCCTTGTGTCATTGTCTTCAATAACCTAACCTCTTTGTCTTCAATAACCTAACCTTATCACAAACTATTATTTTATAGCGCAGCAACAAAAAATTCAAGAAATGAACGTACAGCTTCTTGCAGGGCTTTTGCGGACTTTTAAAAAAGTTAACGCTTACGATTATATGAACAGCGAAGCGACGCTTTTTACGTCTTTGCAATTTATACGTAAAACTACAGGAAACCATCACGTGTAGATTAGGTACCAACTGGATAAAAAAAAACTGGAAATATATTTAAACATATTTTTAAAATTTGCTTTCATAATAAAGCCATTATAGTACTGAAAGCGGTTCGTTAAGGCATCTATCCTTCTATATCTATCATATACAATGCTTTAAGATTTTCTTAAGAGACACTT
>JARJEB010028122.1:0-12258 GCA_030264535.1 Liometoxenus newtonarum
ATATGTGCTACCACTTCAACAATCCAATAACAATCACCATCTACAGAATAGAATTGAACAATGCTGCTAGGGCGCCTCTAAATCACAGAGACACTCGAAATTGACAATATAAACTTCATCGGAACCGTCATTGAAATTAAAATAATCGGTAGGGTTGGGCACCGCACAATTTTTTACTTTCCGGCCACATACCGATTTTACGCTCGACGAGTTCTACAAAGTCGTAGTAGATATTGCCGGAAAGTTGTGAGGTGCGAATCCGTACCGATTTTTATATAGCTAACTACGGTTAAACAATCCAAGTAAAAGTAGTACTTAGCTTGAGGTAAGTTTGTATATGTACTGTAATAACGCCGTGTCATTTATGACATTACAAAACACAAACCACACAGTATTGCCTATATATGTAACCTCTCCTTATATAAAAGCTTCTGAACTTTGAGCTTTTGTATCAGAGTATACCACACTTACCCAGCACATTTCAAATTAAACATACCTATACTTATAGGTATAAAGAGTTAACAGAAGAGGTACGTAATTAAAAATAAAAGATTAGAATGAGCAATATACTTATATCAAGTTCGAAATGTGTTAAGCAACGGCTATACCCCAACTACTGATTTTATTAATTTATGATTTAAAATTTTTAAATTATATATTTGACACTATATCTCGGTCTTTATTTATATTTATCTATTGTAGATTTATTGGATAAAAATGTAAAACAGAATTGTAAAAAAGGGTTAACCTTCACGGGTAGAACTAAGGCTATTACAAATTACTTGCGTTAAATAACTTTTGCGTTTAATACTTAAATATCTATATCGGGACCATAAAATGCAAGTTTGCTGACCGAGCTTGAAAGATGAGTGGGACCGTTTTGGGCAAAAGTCATAAATAAAATTTTTGAGTCCCGAATCGGGAAGTTTCCAAATTGGGATTTAGACTTATCCAGAAAAGAGAAAATTGGTAATCATTGTATCTAATATTAATAAATAACAATAATAATAAAATTAAAATAAAATCATAACCCTACTTATGGTGTTTATATTTTTGATATCATTATTTTATCTTATCTTATCTTATCTACTATTTTGTTAAGGTCAATGTCGTACCGAAGCATATGACTTGGTCACGATCTGAGCTTTGAACATCATCACCAATTTATGGATGGGTATCAAAAAAAGAACACCTCAGTACCGTCGATTAACTAATTAACTACCCAAATGAAAATCGTAGAGTACGGGAACCGTGTAACTACAGTTACCGTTGAACTATTAATGGACGTTATCATAAAACTTTATTCATGCCGTAATTTTTAACTGCGCCCGGGATTACTTTACAATGATCACATCAAAACGTTGACTCGATATACCAACACCAAAGTCATGGGGTCAAAGCAATATACGAAATATAAGTACATATTATAAGTACCTATATATATTATACATAAACGAGTCATCAAGTTGAATGGATGCTTGTATACCGTGAGTTTATTTTATCGTCGAACATAGAATGTCTAAAATAAACGAGTCAAACTCATAGCAGTGGGGAGGGGTTTTGTATTGCTAAAGGGCACACCAACGGTCGGGGAGAGAGTGAGGTTGTGGGACGGACGACGACACGCCAACATGATAAGTCCTTGCATCAGTGTGAGAGCTATTTTTATGATTATTATGTGAGTTATTTGAAAGACAGAAGAATCATGCTTCGTCACTGCCATACCAATATGCTATGTTCAATGGTAAAATAAACGCTCTGTATGTTTGAAAAAGTACTATAATCTGGGAGTAGTATAGACGCGTTGCTTTATGACTAATATATTTTATCGAGGAAAGAAAGGTACACATTTATTTGAAGATCGAAGACGAGAAGCAAATTGCCTACATTCTCCACGTCTCTTACTGTTATTATTTCAATAAAAAACACGACGAATAATTATATTTATGATATTCAAATTTTGCGATACACATTTTTGAATATATTATCAGGATAAACGTGCTTTTGAAATTTATGTATGAAACATCAAATAGAAAAAGTATTACCTAAACAAAAGAGATAAATAGAACAAGAGAAAAGAAAGTTGAAAAACATGCTCGACTTGAAGCCGGGTTGATTTGGAAATAAATCTTTTCGCAAAAATGGAAAGATTTATTTTTCCAAAAGCAAAAAAAAAAACGAGAATAAGCGAAGTGTACTATACTCTGGTAAACTGGATAGTATAGCCATGGCAAAGTGGAAGATATAAAATGTAGTATTCATGGCGCACCGACGGACGCACTGATAAAAAACTGCAACTGATAAAATAAATGAGTAAGGATTTGGACGGGACGCCCGAACGATTCCAGCGCTACCAAAACTTTTTCATTTCATAAATCACGCAATGCAAACATGTGATTTGATTGCATGTGGGGATGGCGTAGCTCTATATTTACGTATTTATAATTTGTAATATTTTCCGCATAATTTCCGTTGTTCAGTTTTAGATTTCTATAGCAAGCAATTTCCAAGCAATTTCTGGCTTAATTAGAGTTCGCTTTTAGTTTTATTGGTAATTATATTATAGATAGACATTTGGAATTCATATACATATATGTATAGAATTTTGGTTTAGGTCTATGTCTCCCCTCGGTTGGTGGTGTATATGTTTGGAAATAAATAAGTTTGTTGTTTTAGGACCGTGGCGGTCGAAATAAGCGCGCGGCATCGAGTCGCGTTTATGTGAACATATAAATCAGTGGCGCTTCTGGCAAATTTATGGCGTAGATAAAGTCAGCCCCGGCTTTTTATACGGCCGTGAAATTTAGAGATGCCGCCGCCCCCGTCTCTCTCTCCGGCGTCGTTCGTTCACCGAAACGCATCAGCGTTCAGTTGCCTTTTCGTGTAACCGTCGACGCTCGGTAAATATGATTTTAAACTTCGGCCGCTCCGATATTGGTCGCTCGACTCCCTTGTAGTATTTCTCTCTCTCTCTCTCTCTCTCTCGCTCTCGCTCTCTCTCTCTCTCTTACATTTACGCGGAATTGTTTCGCCGCCGCCACCCTACTATGGACGACGCTGCGTACGACGATGCTGCGCCTATATAGGTGAGCGCTCCCGTTATCGATGTTATCTCCATGAATTATATTCCGAAACTCCCACGAAAACCCCTCTTCCCCCCAAAGGTACCCAGTTACAACTCGACATTCCCTAATACAGCATCCTTCCCCTGCCCTATTCTATACTTATATTCTCCTTGTAGCCCTGTAACTCTCGGACGAATCTGGAATCTGATCGATGTCTTTTCATAGCGCTACTACACCCGTCAACCCCCCAATTAATAAAATTATTAGTATGACACTTAAAAATATTCTAAAATCTTGAGAAGTGTCATTTCACACCAGTTTAAATAAAAAATTCAGTAATTTATTTTTTAATGTCCTCAATGGCACCAATATAGCCAGGTGGTCGATATTTGTAACTACCAGGTCATGATAATTCATATTGTAAAAATTTAGATTGTCTTGTTTGGAGGGTGTAAGCTCCCCACGGATATGCAACGATGGATGCTGGACCTGGGCTGCTGGTAGACGCTGTGCAATGTGTCCGGGGGGTGTGACAAGATTCCGTGAAGTCATAATTTCGTTTAGTCTTATAGGTTATCTATGTGTGGTCTGATCAGGGGCGGATCTAAGCTAATCAAGCTGAAGCTTCGAGCCCTGGTTTTTGTAGGAAGTTCGAAGAACACTAAACATTTATTTTTGGGTATTTGAAGCTGTTAGGTGCCCTACAAATACAAAAGCCCTCGGGCCCCCAAAAACGTAGATCCCTGCGGCCTGTGCGTCTGAGAGAATGGTCAGAATCTCAACCAGTAACGAAATCTCCCGCAGTGTAAGCTCTTCCTTGTCACAATGAAGCAATTATTGGACAGGAGTCCGTCCCACGGTACTACTCGACAGATGATTAATTCGTTTCGTCTTTATTAAATTATCATCGAATAACTGGACCTATGTGGTTGGTATACATAAACATCTGGACCTGGTCTATGGGTCGACTATTGTCTGACGACGTGTTCATGCACATGGATTCGTTTTTGTGGGCAAAACATGCCAACACGAATTCTTGAGCTGGACAGCGAAGACAAACGAAAAATGGGCTGAACATGGGTCGAGAAAACATTTTGCTAACGCTGCGTTTTTCGCAAGTGTTAGAACGAACTGAGTTATTTATTGCGGTTTCAATAAAGATCAATTGTTGTTAGCTAACGAGTGGAACCCAATGTTTATTTTCTTATTATTGTTAGGGTTTTCTTATTTTATTCCACATATTGTGGTTTTGTGTTGTTGCTGTTGGCTGGAAGATAAAGTATTGAGACATGATTTATTGTTGCAGTTATGTATTTGCAAACAAATTGTCCGATGTCTTTTCAATTGAAAAAAAAATATTTATCTTGTTATTTGAATTCGTTATCTACATTCAGCACGTACACGATACACGACTTAGACAAAATCCAAATGCTAATTAATTAAAAACTTTATCGAAAACGTAGATATACTAAATTTTAGAATTTCGAATTGTTCCTTGCATCATACTTGATTGTGTTTGTGGCCCTTTCCGCACTTAAGTTAGGCTTAGGTAGCTATATACTTAACTGAAAAGTGAATCCGGAAAGGTAAGGCCAAAAAGGTAACAACTGTACAACGGGACTATGCACTTTACCTAATATGCCTTGAGTCATCCCCTACGGAGATCATAAAAGAAATTAAATATGAATTATAGTCGTTGTTGCATTATGATGTGACAAGAAATAGACAGAGAACGTGATTGCATTGGCGCCAAAAGTTATAAAATCGTCTGCTTATGGTCTGCATCATCAGCCAGGTATAGAAAATGCAAAAGTTTTGAATGTCTGATCTTCGACTTACAACGACGACTTTCACTCTGGTTAATGACCAAAATTCTCAGTCCCGGTCTTTACTGCGGGTAGAAACTCATTAAGCAAATCCATCAAGCCTTTCTAAGCTTTTTCCTTTGCCCATTCAGGATTCAAGTTTAGCTGAATGTCTGAAACAAGAAACGATTATTGAGTTTAACATTTTTCAATGGTTAGCGCAGCACTCAAGAATTAATATGCAAAAAGTTTTGGAATTTCGGAAGTTATTCAATTTTGCATTTCGAAATACTTTTTTTGTGATTCACATGAAGTATTATTTTTTCTTGGGAAAGCAAAAAATAAAGAAATTTAGATGTTTCCATTAGAACTGTCTGGTGATGGAATTAACACATGAATTTCACTTGTTCCCTTTTAAACTTAAACAAATATGAAGAAAACTTAGGCGCCTCGAGACTTGAGAACAACCTGTACCCAGTCCCAGGTAAAGCATGTATTGTTTGCGCTGATCTCCAACCAAAACACGTAATTATCTGCATTGTGCTACTGTCACAACTAAGGATTAAAGCATTGTGCACCTGAAGTACTGTGAAATATAGGTTGAGCCAAAACGGCAGTGTACCCTCTGCATCAGCAATATAAGTGCATCTTTTACTGGTATGATGCATGCAGGTCAAGTTTTTAAGATTTCAAGCTTTTTTGTTCGTTTCACTGCAGGTTTTTGACTGTCCCATTGTCGCATATTGGTTTAGCTCTTTATTTGGAGTATTAACGCACTCGAAATCATTGTTAGATGCTATTTTACACCATTATCCACAACAATGAACCACAAAATATTCTTCAAAATCAATACAAAATGTGCAAAAATTCCTCTCTTTCGACAAAGCGATGAAGGACAAAACGAGAAATATATGGACACGCACTTATTGACTCTGTTTGAACACTCAACAAAACAAGTATCTACAAAATACTTCACGAATTTGTCATATCATTGAAATTGTGAGAAACCTACTGATATACCTACAAGTAAGTCTAAGAAATGAGGAGGTATGGAATAAGAAAAAATGACATTAATTACGCGCTATAAAAGAGAGTGCTAAACATAAATGTTAATTAATAATAGCTCGTAAATATACCTAAGATAAATACGATCGGTGGTGTTGATATGCGTATAAAAACCAGAAGTCTTTTCCATCTTTAAGATGCGACAGAAAAGAGTTGTGTGTAAGAACTTATTTATAAGTGTGAATTGCTGTACTATATTCCTTTGAAAAGAAATATAGTTGTGCCCTCATCCATAGGTGGAAAATACGATCGGTGGTGTTGATATGCGAATAAAAACCAGAAGTCTTTTCCATCTTTAAGATGCGACAGAAAAGAGTTGTGTGTAAGTATTTATAAGTGTGAATTATATACTATATTCCTTTGAAAAGAAATATAGTTGTGCTCTCATCCATAGGTGGAACCGAGGAACACACATCGGCATCGTTGGAACTTAGATAGTTGGATCGTTGGAAGATATTAGATTACCGATTATTATGCCGGATATCGCGGTATATCAAGATTATAGTCGAAAGATAGATTTAAGTGTTTGCTAGAGTGTATTATACCTATCAAAACACAATCATTTAGTTTAGCTTTAGATAATCACTAGATCAGTGAGATCAGTGTTACAGTGTTGCCAGTTTTTTATTAAGTTAGAAATGTTTATGTGGGTTAAGTAAAAATGTTTGTATACCTAGTAATTTTGTTTCAATTTTGGACTACATTTTATTATAGATACTTATATGTTGGTATAGAACACGGGTCGGCAGACCGCGGTTCGCGAGCCGCATGCGGCTCTTTGCATACGCGTTTGCGGCTCTTCAGACATCAACTCGGACATAACAAAGCTTTCAAAATCGATAAAATGTTAATGTTTTAACTAAGTTTTAAATAAAAATTGGCTCTCTGATATCTTCGAAATCATGTTTTCTTCACAACCTGGCTCTACTCACTGGAAAGTCTGCCGACCCCTGGTGTAGAAGAACGAATGTGAAACCCACAGGACTGTAACAGGAAAGTCTATCAGATATCGTATATTAGCCGGTGTAAACTCAGCGCTTTGCAGTCGCTTTATCGGGATTAGATTTACAGCTCTCAGCCGTAACTATACGAGCTATAAAAAGCATTGGTTACCCGGAATGTGCACGATTTTCCTCCGGTTCGTTCTCCGGTAAGCCGCCTCTTTATGTTAAATAACAACCAAGTGCTTTCATAACTGTTTAAAAATGGTTCGGTCACCACGCACTTAGGTATTTCCAAAACAATGGCAAAATTGTTCAACTCCCGTCATTTTTATGTGATATTGTTTTTTGAGGAGTACGGCTTACGTCACAAAGCCTAGGCTACTTAGTTGGGCACAAAGATGTATCTCCTGACGTTATCTAGTAGAATCGTGCGGCGAGCGAGCATCGTGCGTGCACACTATAGACGCTCGACATTACTTTCCTGCTATGCTAGGAAATGCTAGGAAATATAAGTCGATGGACAAAAATTAGAATAAAATATTGTCATCAAACAGTCAGCGAAAGCAAAACTCGAAAATGGACATTAAAACATGCAAACCGTACCATCAGAGTAAATGAAAAAGTATAACGGGAATAGTGTAGATATATCAACAATAATACAATGTATGTATGGCTTACGTCACAGCGCCTAGGCCACATAGTTGGGCACAAAGATGTATCTCCTGACGTTAGTAGTTTGCGGCGAGCGAGCATCGTGGCTGCACACTCTAATCGCTCGGCCCCTTTCATATGATAACATTACTTTCCTGCTATTTTTGTAGGAAATATAAGTCGATGGACGGGACAAAAATTAAAACACAACAAAAACATTTTAAAATAACATCTAACATTAGCAAATATTGTCATCAAAGAGCCAGCGAAAGCAAAACTCGAAAATGAACATTAAAACACGCAAACCGTACCATCAGAGTAAATGAAAAGGTATGACGGGAATAGTGTAGATATATCAACAATAATACAATGTATGTATTTACGACCAACGGGCAAACGTTATTTGGCAAGTTTCCCTTATATTTGCGAATGGTCGTTAAGTCGGTTTTATTGCCCTTTAAAAATGCCAAGCAAATCAGAAAATTTCATTTCAGCACTACCTTGATATCATATCACATCATATCTTATTTTACAACCTCACATTTAATTCCTTATTTGCTTTTATGCTAGATTCGCTATTCCATTGTATATTGAA
The DNA here is from genome assembly GCA_030264535.1 of Liometoxenus newtonarum. Taxonomy (NCBI): domain Eukaryota; kingdom Metazoa; phylum Arthropoda; class Insecta; order Coleoptera; family Staphylinidae; genus Liometoxenus; species Liometoxenus newtonarum. The sequence goes on from JARJEB010028122.1 coordinate 8,126, forward strand.
TTTTTTATTCCGGAAATTTTATAACAAATTAACCAGGGAAAGTACCATAAAGGGTAGAGTCCCGACTTTAAATCCAGCACTGATATCTCGTTCACCTTCCCTTCCTCATCTGCGTATAACTGTAATATTCTTTTTATTTTTTTGTTTTTTCAAGCAAGGCGACGAGTGAAATTATTGTAAGAGCTGTAAGAGCTTCGAAGCTTCGAAAGATGGAAGGCACTTCTTCCATCTTTCGAAGCTTTAGTAGTAGTTAGTCTCAGTCTGCACAGGCAGCTGTCGCGCCTGCAGCTCAAACTCAATGGTACGAGAGAGGAGAGAGTAGGTTCTTTCGTTCGCTATATGCTATACATACTCTTGCTGCTGTTGCTGATAACATCGCGGCCGCCCTTATGCATTCAGCAAGATTTGAAAGAGATCAACGGATAACATTCTGGGCCCGTGTTTTGGCATGACAGTCCGAACGATAACGAACGCAGCCCTCTACTCTCTACAATGACGATGGGAGTAAAGTGTAGAGAGGCGAGAGAGGGAGAGAGAGAGAGAGTATTACTGTGTGTCAGTGCACGTTGTACTCGTTCGTTTTGAATTCGAATGCCAGCGAAACGAGTGAGTGTACACAAATGACTATGGTAGAACAGTGGCAGCTTTTGCTTTGCTTCAACTACAATATAATATAATGTTCTATGTAGTAGACGATGATGACGACGTGTACTGGGACAAGGGGCAAAACGTTTACAATTTACATTATGTATGTTCAGCATTTGTCTACTCTTAGAAGTCTATACTTCAATGGAAATATGTGAGTTGTTTAGTTATGTAGGTATCATAATCATCATGAAATCACGAATGAAGATGTTGTCTTTACTATATTTGGACGACTAAATCGAAATTCATTAAATGTTTATTCAATTTACCATTTAACATTTAACAATTTGAGATTTAGATAAAGCCTAAATCTTTGAACAAGAAAACTAGGCAAATATTTTTCTAGAAATATATGTTTTCCTGTTCAACTTTTTCCTGGAACCTATATTTTAAATATTTTGGTCTCAATTTTGTTTTGACATGTTTTGAGTATAATCTTCAAAATATTCTTATATTTTAAATAGACATAGATAAGCGACTAATCTTCATATTACAGAGTTTCAGTGAAAATTTTTTTATCTTCCATAAGATTTCAGTCATCATTTTCAACACAATATTGTCATCAATGACCATTCAAAAACAGACCAACTCATCGTCCATCGAGATGGACAAATTGATAATTTGAACTTGACTAACAGAAACCCTCGACTTCGAATCTCTGGTTTCATCATCTATCTAATCTATCTACTTACATTGCAACTATTTTTTTAAATAAAATTATGAAGTATAAGTAAATACAATTTTAAGATACTAATAAAGGACGGTTTATGATTGACATAATATATAAGATTTTAACTTATGAAATATTCCATAAGATTTAAATATAAGACTCTCGGTTCATAATTAATGACATAAGCCATAATATTGAACAAGGACGCATGTCGAAAGCCAACAAATAACCTCAAAAATTGACTCGAATATCTATCGAGTTTAGTTTCTGTAAACCTCTTATGTCAAGAGCTTATGTTAAGGGACTAATTCCGCAATCATAAACCGTAACATAACAATTCACATACTTGAAATATTTATGTTAAGTATATCTTATGTTATATATTATGTCAATCATAAACCGTCCTTTACTTACATAAATTAAGTTGACTAATATAAATATACTCGGATAAAAACAAAAATCTTGGCAATTCCCGAAAATACAATAAAGAACTTGAAAAGCAGTAAAACTTTTTATCGCATTACTACATTATGGATTCTTTTCGGTTCTCTATCCTGCATTGAAAACGCCTCTTCAATAAAGAATAAAACTTTTCCCTGTGTCGGTTGGCGTATGAAAATCCGATTTAAAATAATTCCGTTGTGCGGTATAATGATATAAGATCACGTCCTATTATTGCGCCTGGCGTTTTTCCATTCTAAACTTTCCAAAGTTGATATTAAAAGTCTGTTTAAAGTCGTGCTAATATCTCTCACCGGGAGAAAAATGCTCGTTCAAACATTCAAAATCCATCTACCTAGTCATTTTTAACGTTGAAAAATAAATTGCTTTCAAGTCTTTTTAACTAAGTATGCTAATATATTTTACCATCTTGAAGTTTAATACTTAGACAATTTCTATATTATTGAAATGGAACCAATAAATTATTTATACTCACCCTGTAGATATATGTTTTGATTTGATGCATGTTTTGTCTTGAATCGACTGTCTTGGCTTCTGTTGAAAAATCGAGAAAAAAATGTGCTTATCTTGTCTCGACACTTAGAGCAAGAAAAAATTTGTTTGTCTTGTCTCGGTTTCGGTTTCTAGACGAAATTATTTGTCTTGCATCGAAGTCCTGAAAATGAATAATTAACAATTATATTTTGGAGTTTTTTTTTTATTAAAAACTATATTATTTTTATATTTATCCTGCCTTAATCTCGTTTGCAATTTTTATACAGATCTAAAATCAAGAAAAGAATTCTTGACAATAAATTATTTATAAGTCTGCTCCCCTTTTTGAAAAGTCAGAGAAAAATTTGCTTACCTTGTCCCGATAGTGCAAAAAAAAATTTGTAGGTACTTATTTCTTGTCTCGGCTTCGTTTTTTAGACGAAATTACTTGTCTTGAATCGAGAGTCTTGAAAATGAACAATTACCAATTATTTTTTCAAGTTTTTTTATTAATAAAATAGGTACCTGTATCGTCTTCAATTTTTGTAAAAACTAATGATCGATTATCAAGACAAGAAATCTTGACAATCAAGAATCTTGTGAAGCCCTAGTCAAAATTTAACTGAAAGAGAATTCATTTTAAGATAAACTTCTAATTATATGTTAGAATAAAATTACTTATAAATTATGATTAGCTACCTAAATAGTTTATATGACATCAGACAATATCAAAAATGCTTAGGGGCCTCTAAATAGGCTAGATTAATAAATAATTAATTGGTTGTAATCCTGTATAATTGTTTAGATTTCGAATACATTTGATAACGCCAAACGCACATGCAAATATCTAAACGCGCACTTTCCATTTATTATTAGGCACCCTCGCGCTTTTGGCGTTCAAATTAATAATCAGTTTTGTCGTAATTAATTAGCGATATATGCGTACATTGTATATAGCGTCGTTAGATTAGATAATATAGACATTATTATTAGTGGTTAGTTGGCAGTTGCGTTAGTAGTTATATAGTTAGATAGGTAAGTGGAAGCGAAGCTTGGTTGCGGCTTGGTACACTCGGACGTATGCTAATTCCTTGTAAATCATTCAATTTGATTTTATCAAATTATGAATGGTAATTGTTATTCGTATTGTTACTCTAATTTAATCTGAGTTATGTCGCTAATAATAGAGCAAGCACCCTGGCCAGGACTGTTATTTATCGAGTGAACACAGAACTCTGAACTCAGCCCCAAACATAGGTACATTAGTGTCGTAGGTATATACAGAGCGTTTATTTTACCATCGAACATAGCATGTTCGCAGCTAAAATAAACGAATCAAACTCTTGGCGCCGGCGATGCACGATCAAAGTAAATTAATTTTTATGATCATGTCGTTCTCTCAGTTGTCAATTTTCTTCCTTGTCATATTTGAATTGATTAGGTCTAAATAACGGACTAAACTGACAGAACTCGAATCTCGATTCAACACGGTTTACAATAATCATCAAAATAGCTCTCATAGTCACACATACCGATGCACTGACTTGTCAACGTGGTGTGTTGTCGACCGTTCCACAACTTCCACATCCCCACTCTCTCCACATCCGTTGTTGTGTCTTTAGCAATAGCAATTGCAATTTGGAAGCCGTGGTGGTCGAGTTGTCACTGGTCAGAGTGTCCAGGCACGATGCTCGCTCACCGCCAGGTCATGGGTTCAAATTCCATCTGGGCGAAAGTTTCCTTTCACGGATTTCTCTCGCCTGAAAGCCATGGATGTCTGTATTCGTCACAAATTACTAACTTACTAACATCAGGAGATGCACAAAGAGCCCAACTAAGTGGCCTAGGTGCTGTGCTGTGACGTAAGCCATACTCCTCAAAA
>JARJEB010028136.1:0-12205 GCA_030264535.1 Liometoxenus newtonarum
TTAGTTTCACTAAAATTCTGTACAATTTCCACTTTCCGATCAAAATTGCTTTTACGGTCGACGAGTTCTACGAAATCGTATTGGATATGGCCAGAAAGTTGTGCGGTGCGAACCCGTACCAATTTATTTTATTTGACTTAAAATAATGTTTGCTCGATTGTGTCTAGATACGTGGGAATTTATCAAATGACATTGCCCGTCTTGTTGTTGCGTGATCCGGATCTAATTAAACAAATTACAGTCAAGGATTTTGATCATTTTGTTGATCATCGTGATTTTACGGCTGAAAATACTTTTCCAATGTGAAGCAAGAATTTATTCACCTTGAAAGGTGACTCGAGGAGGGAAATGCGAGCAACTTGGAGTCCAACGTGAACAGCCACTAAAATGCTGTACACGTACATTCCGTTTGGATCCGTGCCAAGAAAATTAATTGCTCCTAGGTTTGCTTTGATGGAAATGAAAACTTTATTTTTCCATATTTTGACCAAATTCGAAATAACTGTAATTGAGAAGACAACTATTCCAATGAAAATTTCCAAGAATCAGTTTACCCCTGCAATCGAAGGTGGTTGCTGGGTTGGATTGAAACGTAACGACAACCCAGTTAATTTTATTATCTACTTCTAAAACTACCAGAAAAAAATACATTTATGTACTGTTCTTTCAGAAATTTCATAGTTTAAGTTGATTGTTATGACCCGACTACTTACTTTGTTAGACTATCTATATTCAACCAATATCGATCTAATCAAATAATATGTAGAATATTTGTAATGCGTGCATGGGTCTTTTTGGTCATGGTCCTATAATAAATACCTATAATACATACCTATAATACATACTCGTATACTGGAATTTGGACACTGACCCTACCCAACTAGCATCTCGTATTTCTTCATGTTTCTTCAATGTAAGTAATATTTGCATGATGTGAAAATTCATACTATATCAAAAAGCGTAACAGCTCACACGATGTATTCAGTTCAGAGTTCAGTTCAATACAATTTGTTCAATTGGTTGGTTCTTGTTCCAAAGACGCATTCGCGACGCTATAACGACAATTATTATTATTATTTACTACTGTTCACACATTGTGTTACTTAAGAGCCAGGGTCAGATGATTTGGCAATGCATAATTATAAAATCATTAAGTAATGTCTGTTAATAAATGAGCAAATACTTAAATGAAAAATAGATAAGGGAAAAATTAATTTTAATTATTAAATGAAATAAATTCTGAATGAAAACGCCATGAGAAATTGGAGAAGTTTTACAAGTAGTTTGTTTTTTTTTCTTGCTTATCGAAACAACATTGAGATATCAGCGCGTTATATGTGATAACTTGTCATTTCAGATAAAATTGAAAAAAATATATAGAAATATTTTTTTGGTAATTGCCGAAACACTGACTGATCTCTCGTGTTTCCGGTTTGATAGTCTAACTCTAAGAAAACGAGAGACTCGGTGTACCGTTCTCAAAACTATGAGAATTCAGTATTTATTGTAATTATGACTCACAGGTCACTGATATCTCCTTCATGATTTTATTATTGAGTTGGATTAAACAAATTTCGAAACAAACTAGCGAAACCTGAAATAATTTAATTATATCATAACAAGGTTTGTTTGTTTTTTTGCAACGATAAAGCCAACGATAAAATGTTATAAATTGAACCATCGTAAAAAATCAAGTCATATTTTTAAATTAGTTGATAGAGTCAAGTCAACATGTTTTGGTTATTAGCACTACTGGCAGTGGCACTGCTCTTCTATTACTTCCTATTGAAGCCACAATTGCACTGGAAGAACAAAAATGTTAAGCAAACACCACCCGTTCCGATCTTTGGTGATACCTTCCGGTGTTTCTTCAGACAGGAATCGATGCTGGATACAGTCAAACGATTGTACAACAGATTTAAGGATGAAAGGTGTGTGCTAGGCTAAATTTATATAATATTTTTGAACTAAAATAATTTTTACCAAATAGATATGTAGGAGTCTATCAAACGACATTGCCAACATTGATGTTACGTGATCCGGATCTAATTAAACAAATTACAGTCAAGGATTTTGATCATTTTGTTGATCATCGTGATTTTACACCTGAAAATACTTCGCCAATATGGAGCAAGAATTTATTCACCTTGAAAGGTGACTCGTGGAGGGAAATGCGAGCAACTTTGAGTCCATCGTTCACAGCCACTAAAATGCGCTCCATGTTTACATTGATGCAAAACTCTGCTCAACAATATGTCGATTTCTACTTAACACAAAATAAGGATGTTATTGATCTTGAACTCAAAGATTCCTTCACTCGTTTTGCAAGTGACGTGATTGCGAATTGTGCTTTTGGCATTACAGTCGATTCGCTAAAAAATCCCACAAACGAATTTTACATGCACGGAAAAGAAATCACAGAAATTTCAGGTTTGTGGAGGACTTTTAAATTTATCTTGAACATGATGGCACCAAAACTTGCATCAGTAAGTTATATTTGTTCTTTAAGTTCACCTATCAGTAAAAAATAATAAAATATACGTTTTTTTTTAAATTTACGTCTAGTTTCTCAAACTGAGTATATTTGCACCAGAAACGGCTGACTTTTTCGTATCATTGATTCAAAGCACCATGAAATTCCGGGAAGAACAAAATATTATTCGGCCTGATATGATTAACTTGTTGATGGAAGCACGAAAAGGTCGTTTGAAGTACGAAGAATCATCAGAACAACAAGATGCTGGCTTTGCTACGATTGAAGAATCGCATGTTGGTAAAACTGTACAAAATAGAAAATTAGAAATGACTGACATGGATATTGCCGCACAAGTTATGGTCTTTTTCTTTGCTGGTTTTGAAGGGATGGCGTCAATGATGTCGTTTATGGGTTACGATTTGGCAGTCAATCCGGATATCCAAGAACGATTGAGACAAGAAGTTGATCAAACGTATAGAGAAAATAAAGGCCAATTAACTTACGACGTTTTAAGCAAAATGACATACATGGACATGGTGATTACAGAAAGTATGAGACAACATCCACCGACATCTGCTGTTGACAGAGTTTGCACGAAATCGTACACAATTCAGCCGGAGAGACCCGGCGAGAGTCCGGTGCATTTGCAACCTGGTGCTGTCATTTGGCTACCGATTGCTGGTCTACATTTCAACGAAGAATTCTTTCCAAATCCGAACAAATTTGATCCGGAACGTTTCTCTGATGCGAACAAAGCAAATATTAAGCCGTACACATACATTCCGTTTGGATCCGGGCCAAGAAGCTGCATTGGTACTAGATTTGCTTTGATGGAAGTGAAAACTTTGATTTTCCATATTTTGACCAAATTCGAGCTGACTGTAACTGCGAAAACAACGATTCCAATGAAAATCTCCAGGAAGCAGTTTAGGCCTGTAATGGAAGGTGGTTTCTGGGTTGGAATGAAACGTAGAAGCAACCCTATTGTCCTTTAACTTAATTTAACTCATTTTATCATCAACTTCTACATTCATTTACTTTTTTTTTATAAATAAACTTTTAAATTCAAAAAAACTTGTTCCATTCAAAATGTAGATTACAATTTCATACTAAAATGAATATTTGGCCACCAATTTTCTGTTGTGAGCTTCAAGAAAATGTCACTTCTTGAATAATCGGTATTTAATTTCGGTCTAAATTAAAAGGTATGTAAACTTTCACCACGATTTGTTGCTTCGTTTGATTGGAATATTTTTCTAAACGGTTAGACACTCTTCAAAATCCACCTTCTCTGACTCGTGGGATCTGTAACATCTGGACCCGTATATAAAATAACAAAGAAATAAACGAATTCGAGCAATAAATATCCACCAAGCAAAAGTGTGTGAAGCAATTAATTTCAGCTGGTAATTAACGTTTCACAATAATTTATCCTGCTCTTCCAGGCCTTTCTCAAATGCTACACCTAAGTAATTAATTAGGTTTGCAAGTAAAATACCAAGGATAAAGGATTTATTTGTGATTTTACTACTGTAAGTGTTGCAAGAAATGATTATGAATCGCAATTGGAAACTTAAATTCATTAAAGCATTTAAAATGCTTGGAATTTAGTATGAAAGCAAAATACCCTCAGTGGTTATTTTGCGACTAAAAATAAACCTATAAGAAAAGAATAAAAAGACATCTACACATAACCACTGTTAGCGCACTCAATTTTTAAACAGCATTCATGGTTGCATTCATTTGAAGCATTCAGAGCTCATTTAGTTCATTTAGTGAAAAGGCAAGCTAAATTTTATGTTGCTTATTGAGGTGACTGTTTTCTCTACGGTGGAGGTGGAGGGTAGTTGGGATACAGATCTGGCTGGAAGACGGAGAGCCGGGAAGCAGTGTTTTATGGGTGTTCTGACGAGTTCGTTGTCTATCGTCTCTTGTAAATTGTAATACGCACTGTTAATTGTAAAGCTAAATGAATAGAATCTAGAAATAAATCTAGGTGTAAGAAAAGAATAAAAAGAAATCGGTGCGTTAAATTTGCAACGCACAACTTTCCAACCATAACCATTGTTAGCGCACTCTATATTTAAGCAGCATTCATGGCTGCATTCATTTGAAGCGTTCAGAGCAAATTCAGTTCATTTAGTGAAAAGCTAAGCTAAATTGAATATTGCTTATTGAGGAGACTATAGTCGTGACGTGGGTGGTGGAGGGGGGAGCCGTGAAGCAGTGTTTTATTAGTATTCTGACGAGTTTGTTGTCTATCGTCTCTGGTAAATTTTAATAAGCACTGTTAATTGTAAAGTTTAATAAATAGAATCTAGAAATAAAGCTAGGTATAAGAAAAGAATAAAAAGAAATCGGTGCAATAAATTTGCACCGCACAACTTTCCAAGCATAACCACTATTAGCACACTCAAATTTTAAACAGCATTCATGGCTGCATTCATTTGAAGCTAAGCTAAATTGAATGTTGCTTACTGGGAGTTTTTTTTCATGATTACATATCCTATACGTAAATAGCTTCGTTATGTGGCCGGAAAGTAAAAAATATAATTTTCAGATTCGCGCCGCGCCGTTCTTTATAAATTTATGAGATATTTATTATTTTGTACAGAACTCGTTAGTCACTTGTATTATTCTTGACCAGGTTTTTTTTACGAAGGAAACCAAAAAAGCATGTCTCGCCCCCAACGTAATTACGTCAATTTTCGTTTTTATTTGCTTCGTTACCTCAAATTGAAGAAATATTTTCTCTGACGGTAAATAAATCTCATTTTTCGTGTTTGTTCTTTTTTGATAATTTTGTAAATCGTCTGCTGTTCTCTTTTGGAATTAGTGGATCACGAAAATGATAAATCATCACTTTTCTTTTATTCGTATCATCGTATTATCTTTAGAAAAATAGCTGCTTTCGCATAACACTAAACTAAAAACTCCGAGTAATTCCGAACGACCCCAACTAGTTCCCCTCTACTCAGACTAGTTCAAAATAGCCATAATTTATTTAGAAATGTTAAACCTGAAATGTTTCTTGAAGAGATGATTATTAATGACGTTCATGTTCAAAGTTTCAACCATTTTCTCTACCGGTAAAAAAACCTCACTTTTCTTGTTTGTTCTTTTTGGATAATTTTGTAAATCGTCTGCTGTTCGCTTTTGGAATTAGTGGATCACGAAATGGAAATGATAAATCATCACTTTTCTTTTATTCGTATCATATTATTATCTTTAGAAAAATAGCTGCTTTCGTATAACACTAAACTAAAAACTCCGAGTAATTCCGAACGACCCCAACTAGTTTCAAACTAGTCCGAGTATTTCAAAGTAGCCAATATTTATCATGTTTCATGATGCGATTATTAATAATGAAGTTCATGTTTAAAGTTTTCGACATTATGTTGTTACAACATGTTAACATAATCATAATTGACTTGAGGATTAAGAACTTACAAACTCAATTCTAACAAAAACAGGTAATTTGATACGCCTTATAAATACAAATGAAAATGAAAAATTGAGAACTGTCAAATATTAATCTGAACTGAACAAGAACAATTAGCTTTCCTTTTGCTTGTTTTAGGAAGTAAATCGATTGTCTCAGTCTCAGGCTACTTATTCGAAATTGAGACGATTAATAATCCATGAAAGTATTTGAATCGGAAACTGGATAACGCTCAAAACAGTAGTCTAAAATGAAACGGATAGGTGCACGTTAAAAAGGGCGAAAGTGAACAAGTTATGTAAATGTTAAGCGAATAAGACTGGTTTTAATTAAAAATTTAATTGAAAATGTAAAATTAAAAGGTCAAAAGTAAATTAATGAAATAATTTTTTACAGGTTTTGGTTCATTTTTTACGGTATTCTTTACGTAGAAATATTTTTTGGGGCAAAATAAAAGTGAGTAAGTTTTATTGAAGTAATTTAGGGCAGAAAATCCATAAAATCCTAATTTAGAGTTCGCTACGGGTTGTATTGCAAATTGCAATTCGTAATGAGGTTAACTTGCATTTTTACTAATTTTAACGAAGCGAATGAAAATAATGACGCCATTAGTCATATAGTAATCAACTGAGCACGATAAATTGAAATTTTAATCATTTTGGAAGATTATAATTTAAAATATAAATAAATTAAAAAAGCAAACAAAAAATCAGACAATTTACGGATAATTACTGATTTTGAAACAATTTAATTTAATTTTTGACGCAAATGGAAAAGCAAAAAATTAAATTTTTAGGAATTAAAATTAGAAATGTAAATTAACATTCAGCAATAGTATAGGTGTACTTAATACATATTCAACCCAAACACGTTTTCAAGTCACACGCTTCAACCTCTAATATAAATCCTAAATCCGATGGGTATTCGGGTAAAACTTAAATTCGTGTGCGGTGTTGTAAATTAACAAAATTTCCATGAGCGAAAAGCTTGGAATTAAGTTTAATACGTTTAAGTTTTAGCGTAGACTATTGGTGCTTATAGGTTAGAAAATTGAGAGAAATTGAGTGATCAATAGCAACAAGCAAGACAACACTTTATTTTGGTTTGAATATATTGAATTAGAAAGCATGATTCACGTTTTTTGTTTTCAAAATCTACTAGACTTAATGAATCGGAAAGTATTCACCACATTCATTGTTTTATTCATGTTAAGCTTATCCAACTTAATGAAGTGAAAACGTATAAAATTGTTGTTACATTATAAGTTTATTTAAGCTTAGCAAATTGTAAGAAATAATATTTGCAGATGGCGCTTAAAATATGTAGATTTCTCTAATTTGATTCCCATAAGTCTTAAAACGATAATCTAAAATTTACCAGTCGATTTAGTCGGTTGTCGGATATCAAAGCTGTTTGAAGATGCGTCTTCACGAATCACGAGTTTTTTCCTAAGAAAAAAGTCGAGCAATGTAGAAAAGAAACCATATTTTTATGAAAAAAAAATTATATGGGAAATCTAAGTTAATAATGCTTGTCCTCCAGGCAGATGTCAATATAATTAACGCAGAGCGTTAGTTGCAACTAGTTTTTCCTATATATATATATACAAAGCATCATTAGGCAGGGGCAGGGTTTGTAAATGGGCGAAACTAGTTGCAACTTACGCTCTACCTTAATTATATAAAAATCTGAACTGGAGGGACAAGCATTCTTTATTTGCATTTCCCATATTTTGTTCATCAACCTCCACACCTACTTGGTTTTCGTATACGACCAATTTTATGGTCGGAAAGTACAGGAAATTGTAAAAATTACAAGTAGATTTAGTTGGATGTCGGATATCAAAGCTGATTGAAGATGCCTTTTCACAAACCACGAGTTTTTTCATAAGAAAAAAGTGGAGCAATGTCGAAAAGAAACCATTTTTATGAAAAAAAAAAAGAAAAACATGGGAAATCCAAATAAAGAATGCTTATCCCTCCAGTTCAGATGTAAGTTGCAACTAGTTTCGCCTATATGTATACAAAGCATCATCAGGCAAGGCTTGTAGAGTATAGTCGAAACTAGTTGCAACTTACGCTCTGCGTTAATTATATAAACATATGAACGGGAGGGACAAGCATTCTTTATTTCGATTACCCATATTTTGTTCATCAACCTCCACACTTACTTGGTTTCCGTATCTGACCATTATTATGGTATGAAAGTTGGTAACCACGCGCACATGCTTTATATCTTCATGACTATAATAGTAAATGGGAGCAAATGTAAATACGAATGCATTGCAGCAAAGCAAACACAAACTTGCATTTTAAATAATCCTTTGGGACATCTAAACGTGTGTGGTTTGCACAGCATAAAATGCACTGGCAGACTTGCTATTCTTACCATGTCAATAGCGGCAATCCATGTATACTTTTCATCCTGAAAATGGTTTGCTATAAATAAATTGCCTGTAAAGTTTTATAACTTTCAACTTTTATAGAACGTATCGGCGCCAAAATACAAAGCATGAGAAAGGAAAACTCGATTAACTAACACTAAATTTTCGACTGGTTCTTCGTTTTATTCCGTTTAATTCAAATATTGCGCTTTTTAGGGAGTGACTTAAATATTTGTGTTCGTGGAGTATCGTAAAGTACAAATTCCGTTCACAAATACAAATGAAAAAGAAAACAATTAATTCAAATGATAACGACTTTTTTAATTCTGTTTCCAATTTTATTTTTTCGGCGAAAACGGTTATAAAAATATTATAATTGTCGTTTATGAAAAGCCAAAAAAAATGTTTGCAGACATTTCAAACACTACTTAATAAAAGTAACAATAATGCTGGAAAAAAACGTAAGAAAATTTCATTGTTCATTATTCACAATTCAAAAGCTTTAAGTTTAAATCGATATTAAGTGATTGCCGCCAACCGTCGACGTCGACTGACACACTTCGTATTTCAACGTTCATTCCAATTTCGAAATTTCAAGCATACATTTCGTTATTTTCCCTTTCACCCACAGCTGACCTGATTCTCCTACTACTACCAACGTTATTACAATACCTTTTGCGCAGTAAGGTCAAGGTCATTAATTTTACACCATAAATAAATTTCAAAATTTTAATACTTCCAAGGATTTTTTAATAATTGGAATATTTTCCTAGCAATTAATGAAATGTCGCATATATTTGGCAACACATGTGCCAACTTCAGTACAATGTACAATCATCTTTGCCTCAGTTCTGGTTCTAGTCAACCCCTAAAGCTAAACAAATATTTAACATTTAGGAAAGGCCCGGAAACGTTGGAGTTGGATCAATAAGCGCGAATATAGCGCAGAGTGAAGAGCTGAAAGGAAGGAGATTATTTCGGTGCGAATGTCATTAATTACCAGGTCCAATTAAGTGTTTCTAGCATTTCAATTCCCGCACTTCTTTGTTACATTTTTATTATTTACTTTGTTAAGAAAGCATTTTAGTATTTACAAATCCACTATAAATTTATTCATTTCTGTCTCTTAGTGGAACAAATGGAATTGAAAAACGTTGTTGAAAATAGTTGATGATACGGCAACTAGGCAACTACAACAACAATGAATCTTAAAAACGTCAATGGAATAGCTAACACCTCGTCTGGCATTATTGCTGGCAGACCATTATCTCCACTCGTGTAGGAATTAACTATCAGTTTATAGTCTAGTCGGTCTTGCTAGTGCTCTTTAGTTCATCCTTTCCACCTATTCTCTAATTCAGCTAGTACTTAAGGCTTGTGCACAACTGACGCAACATTTCCGACGACATTTTCGAATTATAAGTTTATGTTCAGAAATTTTGAAGTTTTGAATCCGTCGGTTCAAAAAAGTCACAACTTCACAATGGAGGAGAATGAGGTTGAAGAGCTTATTATTATAATAAAAGGTCATTGCATGTCATGCATATGTATATTATTTTTTAAAACTGATGCTCAAGCATCGTTTACATTTTTTAGCGCTTTACATATTATTGTGATTAGACTTTTAACGGTACGTTTACGTTCGCATTTGCGTCAGTTGTGAACAAGCCGTTACCTTCATCTCTTATATCCATCGTATATTATCCCTTGAACGCTTGAACCATTTAACGGCTTTTGCTGAGCTGAGTGTAGGAAAAAGTTCAAGAACGAAGAACATAAAAGGTCGCATACGCATCGGCATATCTAGAGGCTAAGTATTCGTTTGTTGTAAACTCGTGGCATGAATTATACAATTGTAGTACCGCACTAAGTGCGAGGTCCAGGGGGCGCAAAAATCTCCAAAAAATTCCCTTACCTTATATTTTTGTACCTTTCAGGGGTGGCGGGAACAATAATGATTGCTCGGTGGTTCGCTCAATGCACAATATTTCCTTAATAGTGCGGTCCTGTATAATCATGAGCTGATTAGTGATAAGGTAAAGTATAAAATTTCAATACAATCACTCAAAAAAGATAAAATTAATAAATCGGCGCGTTAAATTTGGTAACCGTTGGCATCCCTTGGGATCCGTCGTTCTGAGTGCGGTCCTGTACAATTATGCGCATATTAGTGATAAGATAAATTATAAATTTTCAATACAATCACTCAAAAAAGATAGAAGTTATAAATCGATGACTCAAATTCGCACCGCACAACTTTCCGAACACACCCACCACGATTTTGTTATTATGGTACTTGTCGTTATAAATCCGTATTAGAAAAGTTTATATTTCTTTAATAGTACGGTCCTGTACACTTTTGCGCATATTAGTAATAAGATAAAGCATAAAATTTCAATACATTCACTTAAAAAAGATATAATAATAAATCGGTGCGTAAAATTCGCACCGCACAACCATAACCACAACAATTGTTTGGTTATGGTACTTTTCGTTGTAAATCCTTATCAGAAAAGCTTCACCAAATTAACTATATGAATAGCAATTACGTGTCGTGAAGTGAAGTGAAGAGTGTGCTCCAAGTTGTGCTCCTTTGTTGAAAGCTCCGTACTTATTCCTGGCTTATATTTCTATGCTTTAATTGAATTTCTCAACTTCTATCTTGTCTTGAATATAATTGAAACAATTAAGAGTCTTGGAATTGAATTATATTTTCTTAGAAATTGGAAATTCGTTTGAAATTCAGTTTGTTAATTTAATTACATCTAAGTGTTATAATTTGGTTTGGTTTCTAAATGTAAACCTTTTTTATTTGTTTTATTTTTTTGGATAAATTCGTTTTTATTTCTAGATGTTTCTAAAGATTAAGTACGTCTATCTCCACACAACTTTCCGAAGATGAAAAATTATAAACTGATGAATTTGAGTTGTTAAATTTACAGTAAAATTATTTTCTGTTTTCAATTTAAAACAAGTAAATTTATTTTGATAAAGTTTTATAAAGTTGGGAAAGTCAGTTCGTTTTATGTTACAGATTTTCAGTTTCTCATCTTTCACGTGTACTGGACTTGGACTTGGAATATAGCTTTGACAATAAGTAATAATAACTTTAACAAAGAGTTGAACTAGTTGTTGATGGGAAAACTTAACATCAATTGAGCACAATTGAAATGGGAAAAAGTGCATCAACGCAAAATATAGGAAATAGTTTTATCATAAGTATTTTCGTTGGAAGAAAAAATACGATTTCGTTTTTAAAATTGGAATTGTAAAATGTTTATGTTACGATGATAAATAGAAAAACGAAATATCGAGGTTTTTCCATTAACATGGTTTTAAATGAGTTTCTTGAGGGCTTGGGACTTTGTAGTTTGTACATTTACGAAATCAAATTGAGCAACATTTTCCTCTTTTCAAGTTATTATTCGATGTTCTACTGGCGGTTTTCATTTTCAGAGTGGTATTTATAGGTGTACGAACCGTGAGCTGAAATAAGCGGGAAAACGTGGGTAAAAGAGAGGAAAAATCAGTATCTACGCAATGTAAGATGTGTTCATATTCTCAAAGGAAGAATACTTTCTTATATAGCTTTAATACTTTAAAGCTATATAAGAAATAGGCAGGTGAACAAATGTAGGTATATGTTTTTTTAGAATTTTAATAGCTGCTGACTATAGGCAACCCCTTGACGTACTTTATATCTTCTCACACAAACACGCGTTCGCATCACTCACCGACACACTGCTTGTGGTTGAGACGAGGCCACCCACTTCGTTACATCGGGCGCCCAACGTAGGATACCAGATGTAACAGAACTAATTCAACTGCATGCAACACTTGCATGAACTAATTCATGCTTTCGAAGTTCCTGAAATTCTCACTTTTGATTCCAGAACAATATTGT
>JARJEB010028150.1:0-12427 GCA_030264535.1 Liometoxenus newtonarum
CCAGGCATTGGATACGATATCAGCGACGGCAATTTTAATTTCCATCAAAAACGAATTACAAATTTAAATACTGACCCTAAACATGAAAATGATGTTGTAACAAAAATGTATTTATACGATAAAAAAAACGTCATTTATATTACAACAAGTTGCAGTGGAAACAAAACTAAAGGATATTAAAAGTAATACTGAAAATAGTACAAAACCATTTAGGAATATATTCGACTTGTTCATACAAGAAAAAATAAGTCATGACATATCAGCACAAATTAATCAACAAATTGAAGTGGTATTTTTTTCGAATAAATTAAACGAACTTAAGAGAAAATTTATAACGTAGTTTTTGTTTTGACCAGATTGTTTGCGACAGTAGTGTTTGATACAAGTAAATATTTATTTTACTCAAATTTTTAAGATTGCTTAACCCATCGCTTCGTATATAATATCAAATTAACGATTCTTTTTTAAGACATATGTTAATTTGGTATATGATTCTGACTTAGAAAAATTCCATCGGCGAGGAATCGAACCTCGCATCTTTGGCTTGCCGGGCCTAGCTCTGTCCGTTGAGCTACGATGGAGACGTCAACCACACCGATGAGAAATCAACTAAGTCAGAATCGTTCAGTACTGGTCACGTGTCCAGCATCGACATATGTTACGTAGTTTTTGTTTTGACCAGATTGTTTGCGACAGTAGTGTTTGATACAAGTAAATATTTATTTTACTCAATTTTTTTTTTTTTTTTTTTTTTTTTCTAGGTGACCTCAATCGCTGCCCAGGTGGTTTTGTTTTTAAAGGTTTGAAACAAATTTTTAAAGGAAGAACCTCTCATGATGTTGTTTTAGTAAAGGTCAACTTTTAAATAAATCAAATTTCATTATTCTTATACATTTGTTTGTTTTTCCTTTTATTCCATTCGTTTTCAGATATAAAGTTATAAAGTGATTGACGTTTTCCACATTGTTAATTTGAAACTGTGAAACCAATATTCGACATTGATTAATGGAGATTCTGAATAGCACCATTTCTCCATTTAGACAAATGACGTTCTGAATGTTAAAAAAGGACAGTTGTTGGATTTAACAATCGAAATTTACAATTTTTCAAATTCTGAATAGCACCATTGCTCCACCTATGATTTACACGTCGAATTTCACAATTGGCCATTTTGAAATTTACAGTTTCCTACTGTCAAATTTTGAACAGCGCCATTTCTCCACCTATGATTTACACGTTGAATTTCACAATCGGCCATTTTGAAATTTACAGTTTCCTACTGTCAAATTCTGAATA
This sequence comes from Liometoxenus newtonarum, assembly GCA_030264535.1. NCBI lineage: Eukaryota > Metazoa > Arthropoda > Insecta > Coleoptera > Staphylinidae > Liometoxenus > Liometoxenus newtonarum. The sequence continues at coordinate 1,297 of JARJEB010028150.1, forward strand.
GCGCCATTTTCCCTTCTATGGTTTACGCATTCACCACTAGGTGGCGCCTCTTTGCCGCCAGGAGGCGCCATTTTTCAATTTTCAAACGTTAGTTTGCCTCCTTGCCGCTAGGTGGCGCTGAGGGCGCAGGACGGCAGGACGTAGGACGTCCCAGAACCCGCGGTCTATTACTGCTGAAGTCCAAAATTGAATATGCACATATAATTTGGCTTTCTTATTATGGTACGCACATACAAAAACTAGAAAAATTTCAAACACGTTTTGTGAAATATATTTATTATATTAGTTATAATAATTATCCGCAAAGAGGAGTGGTAGCACATATCTATACCACTAGCTCTAGAAAAAATTTTCGCAAATTATATAGATACTTTTATGCAACAATCAATATTTAGCGAGTTATACGTTTTGCCTTACAAGTAAATGTGTCTTCTTTACCAGCCGATTTTGTTTACTCCAGCGGGAGGGACAACTGCCCAGATGCCAAATTTCAATCCTTAGGATGCTTGGTTTGCCCGCAATTTTGTACTCATGCTCATGCACACACACTTTTTCGAACCCAGGGAAGCGACCTTCGTGGAGATACATCGAAAACCCGAGTGCGTTATTTTACAGTTTTGAATTATTCTAATAGTGTGTGGCCCGTCGTTCTTACTTTAAATATTATTTGTTTTATTTGAATTAAAAGTAAGTAATTGAATAAACACTTATAATTACATTAAAAAATATATTTCAATTGAAAATCAAAAATATTCAATTATCAATTAAATTTTTTGTTTAATTGAATAAATCTTACCAGTTACTTTTATTTTCGCGAGGGGCACTTCGTACTTCTCAAGTCTAATCCGATATTTGCAAATCCTCTAGCTGAAACTCAAAAGCTTTTGCTGCATTTTGAAGGTCCATATCTTGCCGCGAAGATGTTGACGACTAAAACCTACGTGCTGATGTGTCTCACTTCTAATGCGCGACGAGGTCAGTTTCGCGCAAGTCATCTTCGGTTTTATTATTACCGTAGAATAATAAATTATTATTCTGCGGTATTGGACTCAGCGACGTTGACCCCACCACCTTGAATGGGAGCAAGTGAGACAGCTGCAAATCGCACACGGTGTGTCAAGGGAAAATTCTTTGTAAGTGTCCGTTGTGTGAGCGTGCATGTGGTTTCCTGTTTGGTTCATGTTATCAGATGTTCTGCAGTTTTAGGTAAGGCTAATTTCCCGTCATATTGGAGCTGCGCCTGGTAATTGGAGTTTGTCCCGTTGCTATTAGATAACATTTACACCTACAATACCACATGCTGTGACAAACCTCTACATTTACAATTCACACACATGCAAATATATACCTACTCCGTTTCCATCCACACATTTTGCCTTCTTCCCATCGTCAAAAGACCATCTTCACTACGTGTTTTCTTTCACTTCCACGTCTTATTTTTTTTAAACAATTAACAGGAGAACCGAGAAGCATGTGAAAACAATTACAGCATCGTCTAATAAGTTAATTATATTGCAAAATGATACTAATCCGATTAACAATGTTCATTATTTCTGATTAATACGAAATATTTTTATTATATTTACACATAAAATAACTGATACATGTAATAATCCTTTGTTACATAAGTTTTCAATAGGTATACGTTGGTTATAAAATATATACATTTAACATCGCCTTTAAAACTTTATACTGGGTGATTCATTTTGGTTATCCCTCTATGACTAATTTCCTTGTTAGAAGTGTCGTCCAGTAAATTAGCATAAATAATAATTTGTTATAATATGGGGGATGGTTGAGAGTCTGTTTCGTAGAGGTCTGTGTTCGCGGTTTAGGAAGGTTTGTCTGATCATATTTATGTGTAAGCGAGCTGCAAATGATAGTAATCAAAACAGCCAATATAATAAATCTCTTTATTACGACAAGATATAAATTTGCAGATAACCAGTGAAGTAAAATTGCATTATTAAAAAAATCAACCACAGGCAGCAGCGCAACGACAAGAAGAGTTACGTGGACGATCAACCTTGCTTACCTAAAGCAGCAGATACGTGACCAGACCGAGGTGGACACCAAACCAAGAGCGCACTTCAATTAACTACTTATGGCGGTTACACGATACGTCTCACACACCTTTCCCCAACGAGGTTAAGTTAAAGTGCAAGAGATCGAAAAGAGCATGCTATTTGCGAGGTTGTAAAACGGCCAAATGACCACGAACCCTGATGACAGAATTTCATACGTCTACAACCTATAACCAAACCAAATCTATAACCAGCTAACTCCGTCTTATCCGGCGGCCACACCTCCGCGGTCATCGGATGAGCAGGTACCTCTGTATGTTCATTTTCTTTTCGGCCTCTTGCACTTAAAACTCCAGTTGTTGTGCTGCGGCCTGTGATTTCTTTTTCTAATAATGTAATTTTAGATAATGTACTCTGGGTGACTTATCTGCCGTCAAAGACCCTAACGTCAAGGACCCTAAATCAATCCGCTCTGCTACACTATCATAATTTATACCTTACAAACATGTTTTTTCTACATGTTTAAAAATAATAATACAAAAAACTGTAACCTCCAAGAACTCGAAAGTTACCAATGGAACAGTTTTCAATATTTGTCACATTAAATTGATCAAATATATGCAGCTTCTGAAGCTTTATAATAAAATTACCACGTCCATTTAACACAAAATTGACATAACTTCTGTAACTTTAAATGGCACACCTAAACTCATTATTAGCAATGTGGCCGAGAAAAAAATCAACTTTAACGATGCCACAAATGATACCATCAGTAAAGTCACAAAAAATTGCTGAAAAACAAAAATTACCGGAAAAACGGAAATACTATTTTTTAATTTGTGTACCAAAATCTTCTAAGTACTAATAGCTAAATTTTAAATTCCTTAATTAGTTCCCTTAACTAGAGTAATAAGTTTAATGAACGAATAATGTTTTCGTAAAAACCTAAACATACACATCTGCCAAACCGAACTTGTTATTTCAAACAAAAAAAGTTAGCTGTCCAAGGGTAATCAAAATGAATCACCATATACATATATACCATATGTATGGAATGGTAACCAATAATAAAGCTATTTAATCCTCAGATAGAGAATAAGGGTAGATGTGTAACCGTGTAATCTAATGCATTGCAAAGAATGTCTCCAACATCTAAGTTAGCCGCGCTCTCTATCACATATAGATTAGATTTTAAGAATCTGTCATTCGCAGAAAGCATGGGACTTACAGGCTGAGCATGGGATAGGCTGATCGTTCCGGAAGTGAATCTGGGGACAGGGCGGTATATGATGGTGACTTCAAATCGTATGTACCCGCCATCTAGCCTTATTCTCAATCTGAGGTTTAATCAGTTGATATATAATATTAACTAAAAAAATTGTAAAATATATTTATCGTTCAACATAAATGATATAAAATAAATGCTTAATATTATAGAAATGATTAAAAAATTATAATTATTGAATAATTGAATCTCAAAATATACGGACAGAAGCATAATATTAACCCGTATCGGAACTTCACTTCACCGCATCGTTTTTAAAGTAGTGAACTTATGCTATCGAAATACGATTTACTTATTTAAACGCTACAGTTTAATTAATAGTACATACTTAAGTCGATGGCTTAGCTAGTTCCCAATTCAACAATATTTCATTTGTTTTTAGTTCATGTAACGTTAATATTTAAGTGGAAATATTTTGTTTGCCAAAAACTTGTTGTAAAGTTTGCAATATCAAAAAATATGAAAGATAATGGATTATTAATCATAATTCAAATGAATGTAAATTCGCAATAACATACATGGTAGAATAAATGGCTGAGACGATTAACGGAGCTCGATTTCGGTACTTACTACTTACGTACCGAGTATTGGTACATACTAACATTCTGAGTGACTGTAGCCCTGTGCTCCTACGAAATGATTTTAACATTCACGCATTATGAATTTTTACCCTTGAATGGCAGATTTATAATTAAATTTTGACAATTTTGATACTTGCTCGTAAAATGTTAAATTTACTGTCCCACGCGAGATGCCAATATTAGTATTAATTTATGTTACACACAATCTAGAACGTTCAAGGAACTATGTATGCTTTGGGAGAATTTCCGTGGTATGAAAAGTATATAAATTTTAGAAGCAAATTTTATGAGACAGAAAAGTGTAACGTCATAAGAGCACACCTGCTATCATCGCGAAAATCAGATGAACCATGATTATACAGAATCTTTCATTTTCATGTATCCCTATGGCTTACTTATTTCCTTGAAGAGAAACAAGGAGACTTAATTGTTAGAAAATTACGAGCTGTTTCGATATTTTACGATTGTGTAAACTCGGTTAACCACTACGAAACAACTTTCAAGCTTGATGCTAGTATAGACAGGTAATAGCAATACATGGTCTCTGACAACGATATGTTGCAATCGAAGCAAAAAATAAAAAAACATAGTCTTCGTTAAATATGAATAGTTATTGCATAAAAGCAATACATAATCTTTGGTAAATGTGAATAGATATTACAAGTTTTGAAGTTCATGTCAAGTAACTATAATTATTCCCATCTCCGTAAGTAATGGTGGAGCAATGCCTAATGTTTCTTAAAATTGTGACTATGTTAGAGTTATGTATGTAAATGTAACAAGATGGAAAGAACATTCCTAGTATCCGTATTTGGGCCCTACACCATAGCAGTAATGCCTGAGAAGCAAGACTAGCGGTGTTGACAGAAATATACGCCGTACAATAATATGTTCTTTCCATTTTGATATATTTATATAAATGACTCAAACATAATAACAATTAAGAGAAACATGTGATTTGCTCCACCATGAATTGCTTTTACCCATCTGTACTAGCACTAAGATTGCATGTTTTTTTGTAATGATTATCCGAGTATATCTCAAGATGATCGTAACAGATCGAAACCGGTCGTAATTTTCCAACAATAAATCTCTCTGGAGTTGAAAGCAGTAGAATTTGAAATTACCCTATTTGAAATATTATAATATATGTCTGACAGTTCGCTTAAATCCATTGGTTTACTTCGCTAGATCACATAATATAAAGTGTAATTTTTGTTTTTGCTTTTTTTGCTTTCCTTATAATTTAAAGTATGGTCATTTACCATATTTAGATGCAATGCCATATAAGGAATTCAGTAACTGCAATGCTCTACTATCCTGATCATCCTCCTTAAGTGAAGGATCAACTAACTTATTTAAAGATGAATTGTCATTTCTATTTCGATTATTTCTATTAATCCGATCTTGGAATGAAATGTCGAAATAACTGGTACCTGATCGCTTTAAATTTTCATCTTCTTGTTGTCGTGGGCCTTGACCTTTATCTTCTTCCTGATTAGCTAAATTTAGAATATCTCTAATTACGTGTGTTTTCGCATCAGTTTTGTTCCCACATTCACTTACAAGCAGTAAAATCAATCGTTTAGTTAGAGGATTCTTCTCGATTTCTTTCATTTTGGTTAAAAATTCGGCTTGTGTTGTATTTAATTTTCGCAGTATTCTTTGCAATTTGCCGTTTTCGTTATGGTCAGACGAATTCATGAAATCAATTAGTAAACCATGGAAAGATGTCGAATTCAAATCAAATTTGGGTAAAGATCTCAATTCATAATCAATGTAACTTTCCGTGTTATATTCCGTTAAATCTACCGGATGATTGATGGTATCGTCCTGGTTATTAATTGATTCCTGCGTAGTATCATCTACGAACTCTTCTGCTTCCTCAGTAGACGATGTTAGGAGAGCTTCGGTAGTGTCAAAATTTTGATTTATTTGCAATGGGTTAACGTACAGAGTGCTCTGCCATAATTTGGTAACATCTGGACTGGACGTCCAATGATTATTGGGCAGCGTACTATGTTTCAAAGACTTGTCCAAACGGTTCGAGTTAATGTCATTAAAACGAGGTATGAAGCTCTGACTATCTGCACTTTGAAGACTTTCCTCGCTTTGGTCGATATGATTTGATTTAAAATCAGTTGTGTTGTACGCCAAAATATAACCCCACGTTGGATTTGGAGACGCAGGCGTGGGCAACCGGGGATTTTCTGGTTTAATATCAGCATCAGAAAAGTTCAACAATTCATCTTCTTCGTTACTAGGAGGTTCAGTTGGCAAAGTAAATAATGGTGTTGGTTCAGTTGGCCTTATCTCCTGCAAGACTTTTCTGAAAGTATCGGGGTCATCTAAATAAGAAGATAGTGCTTGCGTAAAGACTTTCGCCAATTGTCGTACCCGAGGGCTTTGAACAGCATTGTTTGAATGTTCTCGTTGAAGATCATCTTGATCCTGATCTTCTGCTTCAATTTCTTCTTTCATCTCTCTTTGGGCCATGATCATGAAGAGTTCCTTGTATTTATCAATGGTGTCTTGACGTAACAATGAATCTATCAGTATGTTATTTTGGGTTTCTTTGTGATTCCCATGAAATGGTTGCGAGATTAGACCTTCGGATGAGCTATTGCTTTCTTCAACCAGGGAATCCAAAGCGTTGGCAAAATATACCGCTAGGGTATGCAAAGTTTGAGGACCAACTGATGGCGGTACTACCAGTCCAGATCTTTTATCTTCGCCGTTATTAAATTGCACAGTTTTGTTACTATGTTGGTTTTGTTTAAAAATATTTTCGTTCTTTGCAAACCTTACATTTGCAATTGCTTGTAAAGTTTGTAACATATTTTCTATATTCTCAGGAAATGCCGTCTGAATTTTATTTTGGACTATTGCAGGAGTACTACCCACATACCCATTGTTATGATATATAGATGGTAATGTAGGTGGCACATTTGTGAACGGGCTAGCAGAAGATATTTGGTAGTTTGGAACGTTGGTATTATAATGATAACCATCCGTTGTAGTTCTAGTACGTGGTGTAGTGGAACTTGGTAATTCAAATGGTTTTGGCTTGGGTATCCCTGTAGGTTTAACAAAACCTAATGTATTGCTGATATATGCATACGTTGTTGGCTCAGTAGGATAGTTGTATGAGGTGGTTGTAAATGGTGTTCCTGTTGTGGGAATATACGTATTCTTAGACCCAGTAATAGATCCAGAATTAAAATTATTTGATGCATACTCTCCTGGGCTAAATGTGCTCTTGGTAATATAAAAACCATTTGCAGTTTGTCTATTTGTGACTGAAGGTACTTCATTCTCAAGTGATAGCTTTAATTTGGGCACTTCTAAATCACCTAGGTCTAAACGTATTGTTGGCTTTGCGATATTCTGATTGTTGTTTATACGATTTACAGACTTAGGAGGACCATCACTGGATAAGTTTAACTTTATGACATTCATGTTCTTTTGTTTTATAGCTTTCGTAATGTTTGGTGCTGGGGTAGTAGATGTTGTCGTACCTGCAGACTTTAGAGCAATGGAGCCTTGAACACTATTCAATCCAATTGTAAATGCATTTTTGATTTTGGGTTTTTTTGATGTTATTGATTTCCCATTAGGTATACTTGGTGGATTTGTAAATATCTCAAAATTCGAGTAAGGTTTGGGTACAGCATTTGGTGCATGATTTCCAAATGCATTCGCCTGTCGTATGCGTTCTCCATACGTAGACATATACTTTTTCGACGAAGTGGTAGTAGGCAACGCTGTAATGTAATTAGTCCTACTTACTGTTGGGACAGTTGGAGAATATTTAAACGTAGATTGTGCAGTTGCATATGTACCAATTTTTGGTGTTGATACAACAAATGGTCTTCCATTATTTAACGTGTTTGTGTTTGATGGCTTATTTGTATAGTAAGTTCTTGGATCTCTAATATCACTGTAAGTTTCACGGTGATTCGGGTAAGCATTATTAACTCTTTTATTGTAATCAATTACGAAGGATCCACTTTGTTCTGTTATTTGCATTTCTTCGCTGCTACCATCAACAGCGAAAACATGACGTTGGCGTGCTTGTCGATTGTCTGATGATACAATATCAACTTTTTTATCCACTTTGTCGTTATTTTTATTATTGTATTTCACATCTGAATTATAATTATTGTTAATATTATTATTATTATTATTATTCCGTAGATGGGCGATACTATCACCATAACCAGGTTGATGTTCATCGACTTTAACAAAATTATGTCGTTGCTCTTTTTGTTGTTCGTTTTCAACGTTGCTGTGAACATTGTTTTGTTGTACATGATTCCCATATTGATTTACTACACTGGGATCACCATTGTTTGTAATTACTCGACGAGATGCTTTTCGCCGAATAATAGATTCTCTCAATTGTTCAGCACTCTCCTCGTACAAATTCGGCGAATTGGTGCAATTGACTTTGAACCACCAATCGCATATGAGATCCGATTGTTGGAATATAGTGCCATTGGGACAGAGAAAGGAAACTTTTGTGCCATCGTTGCAAATGTGAAATACCTACAAAATACAAAAACAGAAAATTATTAAAAGTACGAAGAACTGAAAAGACTAACTGGCATAATAAAAAATTGGTGAGTTAAATTCTACGAAATCGTAGTGGTTATGGTCGGAAAATTGTAAGGTGCGTATTTAAGGCACCGAATTATTTCATATGTACAATATATTAAATAAATCGGTACATGTTCGCACCGCACAAATTTCCGATCATATCCACTATTATTCCGTAGAACTCGTGATCGTAAAAGTAATTTTGATCGGAAAGTGGAAAGTGTTGAGAAGTATAGTGATATCCAATCGTGTAATCAATGTCACTTCTACTTTCCGACCAAACTACTTTCACGATCGACGAGTTCTACGAAATCGTAGTGTATTTGGTCCGAAAGTTGTGCGGTGCGAACCCGTACCGATTTATTTAATTTCCATGATATTTAACATCAATTTCAGTATTTGTAACAATAACTTTCATATGAAGTTCATGTTGTCAATTCCAAGTGTCAGCGAGTTGGAGCGTCGTCCTAGTAACTGTAATGTAGTGGGTAGGAGAGTGGTTTGATGATTGTTATACCAGACGTTATTGTTTTGTTAAGTTAATCTTAGCTTTAATCGTTTTTAATCGTTAGTCTCTGTCTGTTATTTACCAGCTACCAACTGTCACCATCCCAGTTACCAACCTTTCCTGTCACTGTCATCCTACTACAGCTCCCTGTACCTATTAAGTCATGTATGCAGTGAGTTTACTTTTACATATACTTTTACATACAAGAAGTAATGTTATTTGTAAATTTTCCAGGAAAACCCTTTCTGAGATTATATAGACAGTTTTATGCTAAAATCCAAATTTAGTGAGTTAGGGATGCCTTGGTCTCTAAGTAAAGGTATCTTCTTTAGCGGACGATTTTGTTTATTTCTACTCCAGGTTCAGAAAACAGGGACAGATGCCCAGATACCAAATTTCATCCTGATCTGTGGCCAAACCAAACCGCAATTTTCTACATACACACAAGCTTACCCGCGCGCGCACACACACGCACGTACACGCTCGTAGAATCAGACCAAAAAGGCGGTTTCGAACCTGAGGTCAACGGATCTCAACGAATCAGGGAAAAATAAGATATTTTTTTCATGATCACCTATACCTTTCCTATACCTAGATACCTTCGGTATGTGGCCGGAACATTGAGTAAAATAAGTGCGCTGCGAACCAGCACCGCTTTATTTAATTTGGATAACAAGTTAAATGGGAATTTTATATTGTCAATTTCGTTGGAGAGTCGTCCTAGCCACATATGGTTATATTTTATTCTGAGGCTGGTGATATCTTGCAAACCATTTGTAATAATTTAGTTGTTTGTATTACCAAGGTACAACTCATCGGAAAGTAGAAATTACCCCGAAATTTAGTGATATCATAACGTAATCAATCTCATTTCCACTTTCCGATCAAAATAGTTTTTACGGTCGACGAGTTCTACGAAGTCGTAGTGGATATTGCCGAAAGGTTGGGCGGTGCGAATCCATATCGATTTATTCAATTTCGATGACGTCTAACGTCAGTTTCAATATTTATAACGATATCCTTCATATGAAGTTTATATTGTCAATTTCTCGTGTGAGTGTGCTCGAGAGTTGCACTAGCAGCATTGTTCTATTCTATTCTTACGCTACTGATTGTTATTGGATTGTTGAAACTTTAGTACATATCTACGAATCCATTAGCCCTAGAAGAAATGTAAATGGCAAATCTTGCCAGAAATTGAAAACTAATTCGGAAATTATATAGATACTTCTATTCTACAATCAATAATTAGACGTTTTGGCCGACAAGTAAAGGTTTTTACTCCAGGTGCAACTGGGAGGGACAGCTGCCCATATACCAAATTTCAGTCCAAGACGATGCTTGGTTTGTCCGCAATTTTGAACACACACTGACAAATAGGCACACACACACACACACACACACACACACACACACACACACACACACACATCAGACCAAAGAACAGATTTTTGACCTGGGGTCAACGGATCTCCACGAATCAAGGAAAAATAAGACTTTAATTTTTTTCATGATCACCTTACTTGCCTATACCTACATACCTTCGGTATGTGGTAAAAATAAAAAATATTAAATCAAAACGCTCACAAAACGTCAGTTGAAAAGTGAAATAACCGTAACCGCTAGGAAATGTCAGCTCATAACTAAACTTAGATCATGCGTACTCTGTACACTGTACCTGATTGACCTCTCTCTCTCTCTCCTGGTGGGTGGTTCTTCGTCACTCCACTACATATAGTATAGTATTACATATATAGTGAAAAGAGTCAATAGAGTTGAATAGCCGAACGCAGCTTCTATTGACTCTTTTGACGTGAATACGTCTACAAGGTCATGCTAGCCGGTAGCTAAGTATGCTAGCGTACCCTTCAAAAATCTCGGCGTCACGAAATCGTAAGATAACATATCATTGAATAACTGAGAAACAAGAGTCCGATTGGGATGATTTTGGTATCATTCTAACCGGCATATCGTTCCGTTCCCGCCAAATGTTGAGCGACAGCTGGAGAGCGTTCAGGAAGTACGCTCCCGAGGGTGAGCGATTTTTGGAGAGTAATTCGGTTTTTAGTCCTGAGAGCGCACTCTTCACTCAAGTGTTTCTGAACGGATTCGAGCGTAGTTCGGAGCATAACAT
>JARJEB010028154.1:0-11968 GCA_030264535.1 Liometoxenus newtonarum
TGGGAGCAGCATTGTTCATTTCTATTCTTATGCTGGTGATTGTTATGGGATTGTTGAAATGGTAGCACATATCTTCCAAACCATTAGCTCTAGAAGAAATGCTAATGGCAAATCTTGCAATAAATTGAAAACTAATTCGGAGATTATATTTAGCCAGTTGGACGTTTTGGCCTACAAGCAAAGGTGTTTTCTTTACCAGCCGATTTTGTTTATTTCTACTCCAGGTGCAACTGGGAGGGACAGCTGCCCAGATACCAAATTTCAGTCCGATACGATGCTTGGTTTGCCCGCAATTTTGTACACACACACACATACGCACAAAAACACACACACACAAACACGCACACACACATCACACCAAAAAGCCGATTTTTGACCTGGGTTCAACGGATCTCCACGAATCAGGGAAAAATAAGACTTGTTTCATGATCACCTTACTTTCTTATGCCTACATACCTTCGGTATATGTGGCCAGAAAGTAAAAAAGTACGCTAAAACCAACTACGTTTTGTGTTTTTTTACACCAACCTCTTGCTAACCCTAATAAGGACTGACCCTATTACCGTGGGTGCAATAAACCTAAGAATAGCTCTGCACCAAACCAAAGGAGAACCATTGAAAGAGTCAAATTTTATGAGGTAATAATTTTGTCAATATTAAAGAGCACCAAAATTTGTTTATTGTTTTAGATTCAGGATTTTTTAACTTCGCCTGCGTCGACTGTGGCGTAGCCGGTCCCAAGCCCGGATAAAGAAGGAGGGTTGTAGGGTGAGTCCAGCGACCTGCCCTACGTAAAACCAACTTAAGTGCTCATAGAACCAGAAACAAGCCTCGGAACGGACGGAATTCAACGACAACGACCCATGCAAAGAAATCGGACAAGAAAAGGAGACCAAAACAAACACATAACCTAAAAATCGCCTCATGGAATATACTAAACCAAAGGGAACAGGAAATAGAAAACGAACTCACAATATCAAAATATGTGCGCTACAAGAAACGAAGAAAAGGGGAAATTGCCAGATGATCTTGGGAGAATATTTGTTAGTATACAGCGGAGTAAGTAAACATTTAAAAGCATAATAAGGAGTCGCAATCATGATACATAATAGTTTTAAAAATCAAATAAAGGAAATTGAGTATGTTTCAGAGAGAATAATTACAATCAGAGTAGAAGCCAACCAGAAGAAACTATATATTATCGGAATTTACGCACCAGAAAACTGCAGAGCTAAGGAAATACGGGAGAAATTCTACGATGACCTGCAACAAACGCTAGATAAGGTCAACAACAACGAAGCAATGATACTCATGGGCGACTTCAATGCATGAGTCGGGAACCGCATAATCTCAGGAATGAAGCAGCAGTTTAATGAGGGTGTAGAGAATGAGAATAGCTAGTTACTCGTAAGCATATGTTCATTAAACGAACTAAGAATAAATAACACCTTTTTCAACCACAAGGACCAACATAAATTTACATTTAACAACTCAAGAGGACAAAGGTCAACTATTGACTATGTTATCAGCAACAGGGCAATTCTACCATCAAACATCATAGATGTGAGATGCCTAACATCGGCCAACGTTGGAAGCGACCACAATCTACTAGTCTGCAAATTCAGATTTGGAAAAGAAAGAACAAAGAAAGAAAACAGTACGACGCGCACAAAAATAAAAGTAGAGAACATTCAAGACCAATCAACGAAGAATCTATATGAAAACAGACTAGGACGGAAAATCAACACAAACCACATCGACGACGCAGACAATGTAAACGCAGCATGGCAAAAAATCAGAGATAACATAATTGTAGCAGCAGAGGAAGCACTAGGATTGAAGGCAGTGAGAAAGTACAACCCTTTTTCACGAAAAACACCGTGGTTCAGCGAATTAATTAAGAAGAAAGGTATGGAAAAAAGCCAAACATACCAGCAATATAATGCACACACAACAAACACCGGAATCATACCGCAAATACAAACGAATCCGAAACGAGACACACGAACTTATCAGAAATGCAAAAATTGAACACTGGGCTATATTCTCAAAGCAGATGGAGCATGACTTCTACGGTACCCAGAAGATAATCTGGAAAATGATCAGAAACCAGAGATCAGAACTTAAAGAACTAATAGAACCAAAACTTATCAACAAAGGAGCATGGGTGGCCTACATTAAACATCTATACGACGGAGTGGACGAAAACAACTCAGAAGAAACCATTATTAACCATCATTAAACACCAAACATACGTACCGACGAACAGCCCACTGTAAACACAGCTCTAATTACGGAGGCTCTGGCCAGACTCAAAAATCGGCGGGCCCTGACGGCATAAGCAACGAGCTGTTAAAGTATGGCGGGCCAACGCTGGCAGAAGAACTCACCAGGCTAATAAATAAAATCTTGAAAGACAGACAAATACCTGATGACTGGAGACTAAGTACCTTAATAATGCTGTTCAAGAAAGGAGACAAATTAATGCAAATCGAACTACAGAGGTATAAACCTCCTCAACACATCACTTAAACTAACCACAAAAGTAATAGCACAGAAAATACTAGAGCACACCACCTTTACAGACGAACAACAGGGATTCCGCAGCGGAAGATCGTGTAATGATGCAGTTTTCATATTCTGGCAAGTGAAAGAAATATCCATAGAATGGAACAGGCCAGCATTCCTATGTTTTGTAGACCTTAAAAAAGCGTTCAATAGAGTGCAACTCAAGGACGTCACCACCATATTACACGGCAGGAGCATTCCGCTAGACCTAATCCAAAACATCGAAAACATCTACAACAACAACGCAATGCAAGCTATAATAAACAAAGAACTAACAGAGTCGATTAGGGTAGGAACAGGAGTGAGACAAGGAGACTCCTTGAGCCCGCTACTCTTCAACTTAATTAGGGACGACATCATCAAGAATGTTAGAAGCTGCAGAGGATACAAAATGGGCAATAGTGAAATAACAATCATATGCTACGCAGACGACGCCGTCCTGATATCGAACAACGAAGATAACTTACAGCGAGCCCTCCACCGCTTCAACACCAAAGCTAAACAACTGAACATGGAGATAGCAGTGGACAAAACAAAATGCATGGTAATATCACCAACGCCAATACGATGCAAGCTGGAAGTGTATTTAAGTGTTATCCAACAGGTGGCGGAGTTTAAATATTTAGGCATAAATATATCAAGCTTCGCTGACTTAAACATGGAGGTACTAAACCAGGTGGAAAAGGCCACAAGAGTGGCAGGCTGCCTCAAGAACATCATAGGCTTGTTCCAACAATGCACCAAACTAGTTCGGAACTGTCCGACGCATGAGCAGTTTAAAAAAACCAGCACTTTTTTAAAACTGCTCATGCGTCGGACAGTTCGGAACTAGTTTGGTGCTTTGTTGGAACGAAGCTATTATGGAACAACAAACACCTGAGAAAGGACGCTAAATGCAGAATCTACAAAGCGATAAATCTTGAAAGACCGACAAATATCTGATGACGCATTCTCACGTACACAGATTAAACGCGCGCCGACACAACAAAAACGCAACAACTCCTAACGACAACCGAAATGAGGGTACTAAGATCGATTGAAGGCAAAACCCTAAGAGACCGAATATCAAACCAGACAATAAGAACATCGTGCGACGTGGAGAATATAGTGGAATGGACGAAGAACAGAAAATCGGAGTGGAACGCGCACATCGAGAGAATGGCAACGACGAGAACAGTTAGGATTGCCCGGGATAAATCACCCATGGGAAGAAGATCTACAGGGAGACCCAGGAAAAGATGGAGCGATAACATAACACTCGAGGACCTCTGAACTGGAACAGGCAACGTGCCTAATTAGGAAGAAGAAGATTCAGGATTTCTTTGTAAGTAACTTTTCTGACGGGTTAAAGTGAAAGCAAAGAAGCGGTTCGTGAAACTGATGGTGCACGTAATCGTTTTCAGAACTTTATGTACTTACTTTTCAAGTCAAACATATAAATTTGCCCTTCAATATTCAGCAACTTCTACTTGGTTCGGAAAAATCAATATTTTTCTTGCACAAAAACGAGAAGCAGAAATGGTAATCTCAAGATTAAACGCGTGAAATCTGGCGGTAAAACTCGACGCATTCTATTCAGAGGTAAAGTCACAACTACGCGTGCTTTCACTTTTCTAACTGTCTCTGCCGAGGGTTAGATAAGTTTAACTTTTTAGGGTGAAATGGTACAAAGAAACAGCTTTAACTTTAACGCGTGCAAAAAGCATAAGCATAAAGAAATGCACCTGTTGTATTGTTGAATGAAAGCGTGGAACAACATTAGAATTTATCGCATTGTCAAGTGGTTTGGGTGCGAGCACATATAAATAAATCAAAAGTTACAAGGGAGTTTTACCCAATTTGTTGCTTACTGTGGCACAGGGCGTAGCTACTATGAAGCAAGGGCAAGAGTGCTTATGGGCACACAACTGAAAAAGGGCCTACAACGGAAAAAAAATCTTTTTTAAAATTTTAAACCACTAAACCACGCGGGAAAAATTATCGAATGTATTAAAGTAAACGTTACCAGACGTTGTCGTAGAATTTTAAACGAAAAAAGCCCTAAACTGGCCCAGTCGGTACCAAACCAATCAGTCACCTTCTTGCCATTGTTGGGGACTATGTTACAAATATTTTAATGTTTATTTCTACTAACATTTTTCGTCCTTTATTAAATACTACACCGCAGAGTGCCCTTCCGAAAATTTTGCTTACGGGACAAATATTTCGGGTTGCGCCACTGGCTGTAAGAGATATAAACATTTTGAAAATCATTGAATATTTCTTAATGCCACTGTAAGCAATAAATTGGGTGAAACTCACTCAACGAACGGTAAGGGGGTTAGTCCTTATTGGGGATAACGAGAAGTTAGTGGTAAACACACAAAACGTAGTTGGTTTTAGCCTACTTGGTTTGGTTCGCAGCCATATTTCAGCCTGACGACCAGGGCCGTTTTATGCCTATTGTAGGTCCTAGGTACTAAACTCTCGTAGGCAGGGACGGACTGGGAATTGCAACCGGCCCGGGAACATTTTTTGTAAACAGCCTCACGATTACATGTTAGTAAATCCTATATGCGAGAACGGTGACAAAAAAAAGCTCTCAAGTTTTAATCCAATCAAATCTCCCGTGCAAAAGCGCATCCTAGATTAGGTGACCAAAAAAAAGGTAAAGCTTTCAAATTTTCTATCTCCGCGCCACACGACCTCATGTTAAATGAAGTAAAATTGATTCTTCGTAGGCCCTCCAATTTTTGTAGGCCCTAGGCGCAGTGCCTATAGTGCCTAATGGATAATACGGCCCTGCTGACGACTGTCAATTATTCTAACTTTTTACCTCTTTTCTACCTGTTTCAAAAGGTGTAGGTACTAGGGAACGGCTATATTCGATGTGGTTCCCTTGCTATTTTATTGCTCCAACAATTTTACATTTATGACACTCCATGTGGTTCCCAAGTACACCTTTTGAAACAGGTAGAAATGAGGTAAAAAGGTAGAATAATTGACAGTCGTCAGCCTGAATGAGGCTGCGAACCAAACCAAGTACAAGTACAATATTATATACAATAATGCAATACAACAATTTTTGTTAATAAAAATAGTTCAAAAAAAGCAAGTACGTTGAACCAAGTACGTTTTGTGTGTTTACACTAACCTCTTGTAACCTCAATTAGGACTAACCCCCTTACCGTTGACCTTCTTTTTGGGAACCACATCGAATTTTGAAATGGAACCACATCGACAAATGAGTTTGGGACAAAGCCATAAAACGGTCAGTTCTGGGAACCACATAGAAGTCTCCCTAGGGAACCACATGTAGTGTCATAAATGTAAAATTTTTGGAGCACTAAAATAGCAAGGAAACCATATCGAATATAGCCCTCGCAATATGAACCTATATTTAACTTAATAAATATAAGTATTCTATGCAAATTATTATATTATCATATATATTAAGTACTTCGTAACAATATTTGAAAATGAATTGACTTTTTGAAAAGGCATTCAAATAATTCAGCATTGTCTATCTTCTTATTTATATATTCGAAAATCCATTACTAAAATTGGACAGTTCATATAACAATATTTGAAAATAAATCACTTTTTGCTTTATATATCGAAATATACATATTTATGCAGTACCAACCTTCGCTTTTAGAACGACTGAAATTGACAATTGGGTAAAATACCTATATATTCATTACATTGAGTAGGTATTAGTTTAGTTGAGTGCAAAACCTTTAAAAAGTATAATAGTTTAACAAACAAAACTTAACAAGATATATACCTAACAAAACAAGGAAACAATGATGCTATCATTTTGGTGGGTGTTCATTTTTGTTATACTAACACAATCCATTTTGATTTTATATTTACAAGTAAGTACATTTCAAGTTTTTCGACCAACAGATCAAATTACCTAAGATCGGCTGAGGTCCATTTACTATAATACACAAAGGTCAAAAAGTCACAGGGCCGGCCCTACGTATTAATAATGTTTGCGGGGCCCATTAAACGCCACTATAATAGTAGTTTACCTACCAAGTTTGGAAAAAATATATAAATATATAATATGTATATAAACATTTAAAATATTTTCTTGCTTTAAGTGCAACAAAATCGTCCAAAATGCTATCGCGCGGGGCCCAAAGTATATTAGTTGCTTTGGTGTACCTTGGGCCTGCCCTGAAAAGTCTACTTGTTATTTAAAACGTAATTCTCGTTTCATGTAAAAATAAAGCAAACTGGATGCTTAGGATCATCAACATCAAGGCAACGAAAGGAAATGCTTGGCGAAGAAAATGAACTTATCGATGTAGTCTTAACTTGGGTAAACGGTTCGGATCCACGCTTTTTACACCAATTGCATACATTTGGGGATAGAATGACATTCAAAAACTTTGTGAAAGGTAATCGACGCTTCGCAGGAAAATCCGAACTAAAATACTCGCTGCGTTCTATCGAGAAAAACATGCCATGGGTTCGCCACGTTTTCGTCGTTACCAATGGGCAAGTGCCTAGTTGGTTGAATCTGGACACCGGCTTAGTCACGGTTGTCTCACACGAAGAAATTTTCCCGAATAAATCAATGCTCCCAACATTTTCAAGTTCAGCTATCGCAGCAAACTTACACAGGTAGTGTACTAATTTGGTTATTATTAAGGTCCGCTTTGGCAGTAGTGATAGAAAGGCTTTGATAGAATTCCAGGGCTATCCAAAAGGTTCCTCTATTTCAATGACGTTGTGCTGATTGGAAGACCAGTCGACTTTTCAACATTTTTCACGCCAGCTGACGGTGTCCGAATGTATTCGGGATACCCGGTGCCCCCCTGTGCCAAATTATGTTCCTGGTCAAAAGTAAATGATGGTCATTGTGATGTCCCCTGTTATGTCCCTGAATGTCAGATGGATGGTAACGATTGCATCACTCCACCGAACCAGACTCATTCAATGTCCTATCCATCCAGGCAGACTAAAACCCCTGATGTCTACTCCTCGTCCATCCAACATACGAATCGAGTCCTAAACAAACTATTTGGTTTCGAGAAACGGAGGATGATGCCCCATATGCCAATACTAGTCAATCGCGATGTTATGGCTGAAGCATGGAGGGAATTATACGAGGATTTGACCAACACCTCAAGTCACAGGTTCCGCGATGCTAATGACCTGATTTTTGAGACGTTCTATGCTTTCTACCTGCACGGAAAAAAAATAGGTAGATCTTTGCTGGAAGTACTCACCGAGGAAGATGTCAATTTAGATGGGTTTATTGATACTTTGGAATTACGTACCATGTCGATAAAGCATTATCAAGCCACGCCGACTACAATGGAATCTAAGGAGTTTAACCGGGTCGTAGCGAAATGTATCTTGAATTCAACAAATGAGAAAGTGCAACAAAATGTGAAAATTGACATTAAGATGTTGGCGAAATGCAAGTCGCTTAAGAATTATTTTGAGAATTCGTTGCTGCAACAGCCGAAATACAAACATGTATTGATGCCAGTGATCCCTGGAGGTTTCTTCTACGTATTTCGAACTTTGAATTCAAATTTTGGGAGTGTTATCAAAGCTTTGAATAACTTACGGATGCAACCACGGTAAGTCCTACAATTTCATAAAATAATAACGTTAGCCTTTAATATATTCTTATGTTTCTTTTAGCACATTCATTTGCTTAAATGATGATCTCAATCATAATCCACTAATGCACCTTGTCAGTGTAAAGATCTACAAGGAATTGTCAATGTTTTATAAGAGTATGTTTCCACTCCCGAGCAGATACGAATGGCCTCCTGGAAAGGTCAATAAATTCGGTTACATTCAAGATCGCAATGTTACCAAGGTTGATTTTGATTCGGACTTGGAGAAAATAGTGAAAAACAGTTCATATCACTTATTTGGTTCTTCGAATTCATTTATCTTCATAATACTGTCAATTGCATTTCCAACATTTGCAATTTTCATTTACTTATTGTATAGTCATAGACGTAGGTAGCTTTACTTCAATGAAAGATGATCTACGATTACCTAATAATTTCTGTAATTAAACTGTTAAAAGTTAGAAAGCAATTGTGAACGTCAAGACCTGTTTTGTCAATGTAAAGATCTACAAGGAATTGGCAATGTTTTATAAGAGTATGTTTCCACTCCCGAGCAGATACGAATTGCTTCCTCATTCCTGGAAAGGTCAATAAATTCGGTTAGATTCAAGATCGCAATGTTACCAAGGTTGATTTTGATTCGGACTTGGAGAAAATAGTGAAAAACAGTTCATATCACTTATTTTGTTCTTCGAATTCATTTACCTTTATAATTCTTGAACGAAACTAATATATGCACCTCAGCACTTGAATTAAGATAACTACGTAAATGCTCCAATTAAAATATGTATAACTATTCCTAAGTGCCTAAGTTTAAATCTGAACGGAAAATTTTAATACAAAATAATTGTGTTCTTCGTTCAGGTTTCATTCAGAATTGTAAAGTGTCAAATCAATAATAAAAATCATAAATGGAAATAAACTAATCCATCCATCATGATTCATCGCCCATTCGTATTCCTTATTCTTCTTGTGTGATGTTCGAATTCCCGTTGTTGCAAAACCTTTACACAAATTAAATGTCAGTATACTTTCACACAGTTAAAACCGAAATGAAGATAAATCAATCAAAAATGAAAACCACTTAACAGACAACTGATAAATGGCAGACTTGCGGCATACCTACTTAATTGTTTTTACAACGTTGCCACTGGCAAGTTTTGTCCAACTTTGGTCCTCAAGAAGCGTTAAAAATTGAAGTCGGTGATGAGGGAAGGCTACGTTTTACAAAAGAACTCATTTGACGTAAACTAATAAAGTGGCACGACAACAGCTGAGAAATGAAGTAACACGTCTTTCACCTGTACGTCATTTTGTTACGAGAGCATGCGCGGAGTGTTCGACCTTCGATTGTCGTGTTACGACATCGCAATCAAACACACGTCTTGCAAAAACTCTCAGATATCTCAAAAACAATTGTAACGAAGCAGATGGGTTTGGGTGTACGACTGCGTGGGTGTCCCTGCGATGTCCATTAGCAACGACGGACGCCGCAAAAGCTTAACGACGACATCCCCGGCCGTTGTTAGTATAGCGATGAAGCAATGAAGTGAGGATAGGTTGTTGAAATAACATATACCAACACAGCAATTACCAGGAATATAGCTTTTAATGCATCTTAGCAAAATGTCGTCACCCAGCACGTAGGCGTAGGTACGCCATTACAAAACAAGGATCTACAAAGTTATAAACAATCACTAGAACTTCTACAAGCCACAAAGCCACACGCACTATCGTGCCAAAAGGATAATCCCTTCCAGCGTCTTTTTGTCTCTGCAACTAATTCCACCATATAGGTACACTAACTATCGGAATGTTGTGCGGTATCCCGCGTCAAAATTGGTGCCATCATTGGAGCTACGCACTAAAACAAAGGCCAGTTTTAGCAGAAAACTATTAAAATTCAATTACACCATCATATCCTTCACATAACGTTTCATTCGTCAATATTGAGTGTATGAATCTAGAATTATAGGGTGTTAATACGAAATCATAGCACATTCGATACCGGCTGTTGATTGTTTTGAGTTTTTTAAAAATTTCAAATTTTAGGGCTAATTTAATATCTCACAAATTATGCTTCATACGAGAACGTGTTATTGAATTGAACGTGGTATTGAATTGTAGAGATTTGGTATCTCTAAAAGATCATATTTTTTGTTTCCCAGTGATATGCAAATTTATGTATTGACATGCTTAGCCTGTAAACATGCGTTCTTTGCCCTTAGAGTCACAGTCTAAGCCTTGAAATTTTGGAAATTAATATCTGACAAGCTATGCATCGCACGAAAAAATGTTATAGGAATTCAAATGTAGAGAATTTTAGACGCTAGCTGAATATATATTTTGCTTTTGCCTAGATGCAATATTTAACCATTTATATGCAAATTTATGTTTTGACATTCAAGTAAAGTGCCCTTCTTTATCAACCGATTTTGCTCAGTTTCGAACCAGGTCATCCTATTACGATACTGAACCCGAATGCTTCCAACGAAAAAATGTTATAGGAACTAAAATGTAATTAATTTTAGGCGCCACATGAATAGATTTTTTGCTTTTGCCTAGATGCAATAATTAGCCTCTACAGGAATTTGTTTCTTGTTTGACAGTGGAGTGGAAATTTATGTTTTGATATTCTACTAAAAATTCCCTAGTGCCCTTCTTTACCGACCGATTTTGCTCAATTTCGAATCCGCTCGTCTCATGTCGGTTCTGAACTTGCATGCCAAGTTTAGCCTCGACCAGTTGCTTGGTTCGGCTGGAATTTTGTTCACACCAAATTTGACATTTTAGGAATTAATATCTCCCAAACTGCTTCATACGAAAAAATGTTATAGGAACTAAAATGTAGATAATCTTAGACGCCACATGAATAGATTTATTGCTTTTGCCTAGATGCAATAATTAGCCTGTTATATGCAAATATATATTTTGACATTCAAGTAAAGTGCCCTTCTTTATCAACCTATTTTGTTCACTTTCGAACCAGGTCGTCCCATTATTGCACTGAACCCTCATACCAAGTTTAATCTGGACCACTGCGCGGTTTGGCTGGAATTTTGTTCAAAGCACACATTTGACATTTTAGGAATTAATATCTCACAAACTAAGCATCCTACGAGAAAATATAATAGATATTGAAATGTGGAGAATTCAAATGTTTACAAGAATTTTTGTTTGTTTTACAGTTGAATGCAAATTTATGTTTTGACATTCCACTAAAAATTCCCTAGTGCCCTTCATTACCGACCCTAGATATAATATTTAGCCAGTTATATGCAGTTATAGGCTGGTGGGGTCCGAATGAAAAACGTCAGGTACGTGAAATTAGTTTGGAAAGCCAAAAGTAAACAAATTGGAAGGGGAAGACCGAAGAAGACCTGGGACAACACAATAAACGAAAAAGGAGCAAGAAGGGGAATAACATTAAGAGAGGCAAAACAAATGACGGATAACAGAAAGATATGGAAGAGATTTATAAACGGAGGAAACGACTAGAAGGGAAAAAAACAAAACACCTTCACCGAAAGGTAGAGTTTGTAGCGATAAATATATACAAGGAAATTTGTGTTTTGTCATTGAAGTAAAGTGCCCTCCTTTACCGACCGATTACATTTATTTTTACTCCATGTTCTATCCCGATGCGTTGCGAGGTTCAACTGAAATTTTGTTCACAAAATCACACACAAATTTGAAACTTTAGGAATTATTATCTCACAAACTGTGCATCCTACGATAAAAAATTATAGGTGTTGAAATGGACAGACTTGCACAATTTTTTTAATTAATTTTACATATAAAATAAATCGGTGCGG
>JARJEB010028157.1:0-13886 GCA_030264535.1 Liometoxenus newtonarum
CTTCCTGTTTAAAAACGGTGCTTCCCTGAACATTTTGGTATGGGACTTTCTTACTCAGTTTTTCATGTAGAATCTGCCATTTTTCGCTGTATCGTTTGGTCTGGGACACCCTGTATATGATTCATACATTTGTTCTTAATTTCACCATTTTTTTCTCTTTACAAGTACAGATTTTTTCTTGTACCTCATTGAATTTAACTTACAAGTTTTAACAGTTTTGAAATATAATCGAAAATATTACGTAGGTGTTTTGGGACTTGTAAAGTTTTACAACTACACATCCACATAGAAGATTGCTGTCGATTGTGCTGCTATGTACTAGTAGTAGTAGTAGTAGTTTTATAATTGAGGGCGCATATACCTATATAGTTCCCATGTGCTCATGTAAGTAGAAGTACAATAAGAAATTGAAAATAGTTTTTGCTTTACCTGCTTTCGATTTGACTATAATTATGCCGGCGCAAATGCCGTGCGCCAGATGTACATTGCAAACCGAAGAGCGCCAGATGTATTTTCATCTTGGCGATTTCAACCGAGAAAATCACATGAAAGATTCTGGATAACCATTTAGGATAAATGAATGAACCCAACTTGCGCCTAGCTGGTCCCCAGAGCTGCTAAAACTGTCAAATCGAAAGCAGCTAACGCTATACGTAGTATGAATTTGTGTAGATTGCCGTGTGGAGTGTCGAGTGTCTCAGCTATTGAGCGTTGAATGGTTGAATGTTTATTGTATTCTGCGATTGTTTAGTTGAATATAACGGTCTCGTGTCACCTGCCATCCAGAAATCAAGCTGGAATTTCTCTCTATAGTCATACGAGTATATCGTTCCTCCGTCTCGTACTCGTTCCACTTCGATTTGTGTAATTGATTTTAAAAAAATGAATAATGTAAAATTTTTACACCTAATTTTCAACTATTAAAATAATTTTTCAATGAATTTCTGCTTCTTGTATTTTCTAAACCTCTGATGTACCTATAACATAAGTAAGTAAGTAATTAAATTACATTTCTAAAGACACTCAATGATTTATACACAAGCACAAGTAGCGTTCAACTAATGTTGCAAATTTCTTCCGAACATGCAATTAACACTCAACTACTTATATTATCCTTGGTATCAACGTATAATTAAATTGAGCAAAATGTTAAGACTCAGCACTCTTTAATTCAACAACTAGTAACCACAAATTATTACATTTGCTCATGGGACTTTGGTTCATTCTATTAATCACTTTGTTTTTTTTTTATTAATTTGTGCCGTAATCCGTAATATAATATTAATTAAAAACGAAACAAAACTGAATATATAAAGGTAAGATATACAGAGAGTTTATTTTACCATCGAACCAGTCAAACTCATGGCAGTGGCGATGCACGATCAAAGTAATTAATTTTTATGATCATGTCGTTACTGTCAGTAATCAATTGATTGTTCGTCAACTTCTTCCTCAAGGGTTAAGTCTTTCGAATCTCGATTTCACTCGGTTTCCATAGCTCTCACACTGATGCACTAATTTGTCATCGTGGTGTGTCGTCGTCCGTACCACATCCCCACTCTCTCCCGATCCATCGGTGTGTCTTTAGCAATACAAATCCCGACTGCCATTAGTCTGACTCGTTTATTTTATCTGCGAACGCACATAGGACTGTAAAATAAACGCACGGTATATAAGTAGTTACAAGTTACATAAATTATTCGAATATATGATGTAGCGAAATCGTCTACAATTACAAGATTAATAGATGAATAAAGCACTAACTTAAAGACAAGTTGCGGTTGTTTATAATTAACCTTTTGACTCAACTCGATAAGCTGTTTGCTGTGTCCAAACCCAATCTTTTCAATGATGCTTGCTTAAATTTGAAATGCTTGTGTTTTTATTTTTATAAAACGCGTCCTTCTTATTAGGACGCATTAATTTCACTTACTTAATTATAAGTTATGTATTTTGTTGCTCGCGTAATAAAATTAAAAAGTTTTTTTTCTAAAATCTATTACGAGACCCAAATTTATCTTCATGCAAGTATAGATGATTATGAAGTACGAAGAAGCCATTTATTTAATAAATTTTGTTGTTGTTGATGACTCTGCGGTTCCCAAACTTTTTTCAACTCCCTTTTATACATATATGAGTATGAGAATTAATTCATGGCACTCAGTTTTGGAACTACTGGCTAGGCGAAAGCTATCTATACACAGGCGAAAGCGAATTTAATTTTGAGATTAAGAATGTACTCGTTGATAAGCAATAGGTAGACATATTTGTTCGAAATCATGTGTTGCTCTATCTCTATCTCTATGAATAGAAATCAGTGAAGGAAGGTACAATAAAGTCATTATTTTTACTGCTCAAATTATTGTTTAAGTTTACGTATACAAACATAGTACTTATAGTAGATTATAAATAAATTCATTCATAGCCCTATAATAAAGAAATTATTTAAATTTTCATATGTTTAAAAATCAATAAAGTTATCTGTCGAAACTTTTACGGGGACCATACACGGTCGTCGTACATGCCTTAAGACATCAACGATCGTGTATGGCGTCTATAGGGGTGCCATGTACGACGAACATAAATTCAAGCGTTTCATATATTGCACGTGTGAAACTAGTTGATGCGCACAATGTACTGCGCGATGAAATTACTGAATGTATTCGGCGAACGCATTATATTAGAAATTAATAAATTAAATAATTCTGAGGTTATAACAAATAACTAACAATAAGCTGAAGTGTGCATTTAATTCTGAATTCATTAGTATCTACGCTTTGCTTCTTTATATTTGCAGACAATTCAGTCTATGGTTTTGTTGAACTTATTTATAACTATATGAAAATCACAAGCATGTTTTGTTGATATTTGCATTATTTCTATTATATTCCTTCATTGCAATTATCTACCTCGGTATAGGTATGTATAGATAATAAAATAAATATATACAAATATAAGCATGATTTTTATGTTTTTCATATTAAGCTTTAATTGGGGCTCGAGGAAAGTTTCGCAACTTGCACTAAAGCAAAATGCTAACATATTATTCACACACCGACTTCTTTCTTTTCTATAAAACTCAGTCCAATCTATAACTATTACCATTATATACTATATTTGACTATTAACGATAGTAATGAACAACAAAATTGTTGCTACAAATATAAATAATAAATTTCACTCCAGTCGACATGATTATATCGACGAATTGATTATTCTCGTTATATTCTTGATTGGTCATAATAATAAAATTCCAATTAATTAAATACAACTATTCAATTTAGTGTTTAATATTTTAGAAATTAAGAGTAATTGAAGAATGAAAAGTAAAATTGTGTAAAATTACATCAAAAATTACTGATAATTAATGTAAATTTACATATTCATATGTAAAATAATATTGTACACAAATATGTAAAAATTTATGTATAATTTTACATTGTAATAAAATTTTTACATCGAAATGGTAATTTTTAAATTTTACCTTACAAAAGAAATGCGAATTCACACAGTAAAATTAGAATTGGGTGGTAATTTTACATTGTATTATTGCCTAAAACTGCACATATTTTAAGGTTACATGTAAAATTACATCAATTTTTTACATAAAAAATGTGATTTATAAATTTACATAAAAAACGTAATTTATATATTTTCTTAATATAATGTGAATTTAGATTGAAAAACACTGTGAATAAATCACCTATATGATTTTTTAATGTAATTTTACTCGATGTCTTTTTTCAGTGTACAATATTTATTGGTAGATTATTCTAACACTCGGTATATGTAAATCTAATAAACGAAAATCTTAAAGTAGTCATTTGATTTCGATTATCTAGCTTTAGGTACACAGCTTTGTTCGTAAAGTTGCAAAACAACCTTGACTCATTTGTCAGTTGCGTTAAATCGTTAAATTGGAATTTCTGGTCTAAATCAATATAAATACATAGTGAAATATTGTGGCACCCACAATACAATAGAATGCAAACTAATCAATGCTACAATTTAATCGACTTCTCAACTCGACATAATAAATACAGCTTCAGCGCACGCGAAGAAGTAGAAAAAAACACGAAAATTGTATTCGATCGGAATTTATTTAACTGCGTAATCTGATTGCGTCGTGCGTTTCTACAACTTAATGAACTATTTCGATTTTATTTATTGCTATAAGAGCTTATGCCTTTCCATTATTAGTTTGTAGAACGAAGATTATTACGTTTTGTACAATGAAATATACTAAATAAAATGAAATAATGTGTTATAGGTAGAACTTCATTAACTTCATTAACTTTAAGACAAATTACACTTAAAGAATTGTTATTGTAAAAAAAAAATTCTAATTACTTATATTAATTCAAATAAATTATTTAAAATTGAGGGCGTGCGAAAAAAAATGAAAGATTTTCATTTTTTTTTTCGAGTATACGAAATAAAACCTTTACCTATATCAAGAAATTTTTTCTCATGAAAGCAATTGATATGCAACAATTTCGTTTGATTAAATGCACACCCAGGACCAGCAAAATGGTGCTGCCCAACTATACGAACAACCACAAATATTTCTTTCTTCCCTATAACTAGAACTTTTAGTTCCTTGTTCCCCTGATATGGATGCATGTGGTTTCCAGTTCCTCATAAGTCTTTTTTTTTCTTTCTTTACTATTTGTGCATTGTGCAACTAGCCGATTGCTTCATACTTACATAATATAATAGAATACCACCCTATATAGTTTTAAAGTCTATATATGGGCACTATAGGCATATAATAGGGGTTCTTAAATGGACAGACACTTGTGCGAACCGATCAGATTCCCAACCGAATGCAGTAACAATCCCATGCCAAATAACGTTGTTATTCCCACGAGTTGCCTTGCACTTTGTTCTTTGTTTGGATCAAAATAAATAAATACGGTATCCTCTATCACTGGGTTAAATAAAATAAATGATTGGTGCGTGTACATTGCACATTGCACATCGGAAGCTGTTGATGGTGTTCTGTTGCTCTATTACAACTTTGCGTTATAGAGGGTGGTGTGCATGTGCACACCCTCTAATTGCATTTCGTATACCAACTTACAGATTAACGGATTTCAATGTCAGTTACAGAGCTCTTGTTACTTGTTATTATCAATATTCGACTGCTGGTGGTGATTCCATTCGATTGAACAATAGATCGATGCGTGAGAAAAACTTTTACTTTTCGTAAGCAAGTAAGTATATTTTAACTTTTCCTTTTCTATTTCTATGTACCATTGTACATACCAACGGTTGTACCAAATAATGATGATATGATAATAAGAAAAAGAAGACATTAGGTGTAATTTTCTAATCACTCTTGGCTCTTGGCATTGAAGTAAATAATTTACAATTTACAATATAATTATTTTGTATATACTTATTTATAGTTGTCTAAATTTGCGCGCGATTTCGAATTGTTTATATGTTTATAATTTATAATAAACGCACTATTCATGTTTCCAGCACTGAATTTCCAGCGACTCAAAATAGTCCTGGTTGTTCTTCAACATCTTATGCACCTTTAATCACATTTAAGCGGTCACGAAACGCCTCGGTCGGTCGTAATCAACCTGTTCGGATACGGCACGAATAAAACGTTCCACTTTTACGTTCGTTCCGTTCGAATTGTTTATTACCTACAATGGATTTACGATGATTTCAATATAACTCATCTTCTTTGTATTTTCATGCGAATGACGCATGAAGTTGTTTTTATTTAATTTCCCCTGCGCAAACATATTTTATAAATGAGAACTGAACTGAGAAGAGTTATGTTGGGCGCCAGATGTAACGGAACACTGTGTTGGTTAACGTCCGACACAGTTAAGAATAAAAACAATGGTCACGTGCCTTTTAACGGAAGCTTGACACCCTCGCATTTATCAAGTTTTTATTTCTATAATCAAATTAGGGCAATAACCAAATAACTAGATGAGTGTCAAACGGTATTATAAACATATTGAACGCGTGGTTTATTATGGTCATTCAATCATGCGTGTGGGGTTCCGAATGATAGAACCGCTAGTGTTATAACAACATTATAGGGGTAAGCACCTATACAAAGTTGATGGGGTGGATGTTCCCGTGGGAATTGAGAATTGTCAACTTTCCGTGTTATGTTCTATCTTCAATCTGAATTAGGGAATAAGAAATAATAAAAGAATCGGAAGTGAACATACTTATACAAGTTTGTAAATAGATATACAGAGTGACTTTAAACAATTGAAATTTTGTGGCGGTCGTGCGGACAGACAACTTGCCAACTTGTCATTCATTTAAATATTTAAAATCACTCTGTATTTACTAGTTTGAGAAATATGTAATACGTATCTATAGGAATGTAGGTATAAATTAAGTGGTTCGCAATTATTAGTTCGAATTCGATTTGACTCCACCTATACAATTTATTTTATAAATTGTAAATTATGACTGATGACAATAGCTATCAACTATATACATACATATTAGCAATAGAATCGACGATTAATGATGAATTGAAGAAAAAGCGCGCGTACGAATTAGTTTATAATATACCGTGCGTTTATTTTACCGTCGAACATAATAATAAACGAGTTAAACTCATGACAGTGTAGATTTCTATTGCTAAAGGCACGCCGACGGACGGCGAGAGAGTGGGGACGTGGGATGGACGATGACACAGCACGATGACAAATCAGTGCATCAGTGCGAGAGCACGACATGATCACAAAAATTAATTACTTTGATCGTGCATCGCCACTGCCATGAGTTTTACTCGTTTATTTTAACTACGAACATTGCGTACGCTACATGCTATGTTCGATCCTAAAATAAACGCTCTGTATAGATATTGGCGGAAGTGTCATGAATAATTCATAAGAAATTAGCACTTATTTGTGTATCTGTATACAATATTAAACTGAGACTGATACACCTATTTCATCCGCAAGATACCAAATCCAATATGGTTAAATGAAGGTTAACTCTGCAATCTTTTCATAAATAATCAAGTATTGACGCGAGCAATAGTATCTATCTGCCTACACATATAGGTATGCAAGAGTAAAACTATAGACTGGAGTAGAGTTCAACCATCATTATCATAATCACAAAACACAACAGAAGAAAGAGTATTCGTGACATGTTGATGTTGGTAATAGTTATTCATATTCGATGTCGCGGACATGACAACGATGAAAAATAATCGATTAATGTTGACCTTAATACGATTTAAATAAATTTCGATATTCTCAACACAAATATAGGTATATATACATATTTATAAACCAAAGAGGTTAATATCTGCATGTTAGAGATCATAGAGTTATAATATTCTTGGGGGAAAGGTATGGGTCGCCATATTTCGTTGCACCATAAAAAAAACTAAAACCCTAAATATAGACTACCCAAACTACACGCACGGGTGATACTTGGAGATACTTATAAATAACCTGCAGTATTTTTACCAATTTTACATATAGACACTAACACACCATTCGGTGATTATGAGAATTAACAAATGTCGGCCATATTGATCCTGCGCATATTTAATATGTCCACAAAATGTGCGAGGGCGCTCTTTCTTTTTTTTTATTATTTTGTTATTAATTGATGACTTTTGTAAATAAAAGATATGTAAAGAGTTATTTTGCATTACTTAGTCAATGCAATAAGAAAGAAAGAAAGGTGTTGAAATAATGAAATGGTCGGCGACAGCATGAGACTCAGATTTTATTCCCCATGCTTAATCATATGAATATGTCTACCGGCGGCGCACTTTGCATTCCGAGTCTGTCTCGTTTTGTTATGCAAATACATTTTGCCTCGACACTTTGCTATTGATAATGGTTTCTTGATAAAATTCTTTGTTTCAACGTGCAATATACATATAAGTATACGCGTTTTACTTTTACCATACATATTAACAATATTTCTCGATATTTTCGATTCAATTCAATTTTAATTGTTGTTTACTTTATGGTCTTTATGCAATTTTCGTTATATATAAAAAGAAAAAAGCAAAAGTTCTAATGGTACTTTCATAAAAAACATAAACACAAACACACACACATACACAAATATTTAAATCAGTAATCTTAATTTATACCATTAATTATTGTTCGTAAACGTGTTTGTAATGCTTCTTACTCTGTGAAGAAAACGCGACTTGCCTTTCAACTACCAGTTTAATTTATCTTGTTCGTCGTCTTCTTGGCACAACAAAATATACAGGATGTTTTCTAATGGTTAATAAAAATGTAATTTAAATTTAAATAGGTTGTGTGATGGACGAGATGGTTGGTGACCGTGGTTTTTGAATATTCGCGCTGCCACACACCTTTCCGGTCGCCCGTCCACGCCACCAGCGCCCCTAGTGTCGCGGATTGACCAGCGCGCAGGTCGCATTTCCGCTAGAAACTCTCTTACTACCTTTTTTGTCGAAACACCGTTAAACGCGCAGTGGCCGTCTTCCTCTCATGTGTGTTACAAAGTGAAAGAGCCTGCCGTTTCTCTAGAGTCTAGGTAATGTGTCCACTTGGTAGCCTGGATTATCTTGGTGTTAACTGTGTATTCTCTTTATCTAGTGCTTTGGACCTAAAGACCTACTTATTCAACGTCCGATTACTTTGTCTTAGAAGTGGTCTTCCTACCTACCCCAACACAACGTAATTCCAGCTTTGTTACATCTGGCGCCCAACGTGGGGCCCGCTTTATTACAGTAGTTTGTTTTTGTTGAGGAATACCCTATATATTCAACGTCGGACTACTTTTTCTTGGAAGTAGTCTTCCTACCTACCCCAACACAACGTTATTCCCGCTTTGTTACATCTGGCGCCCAACGTGGGGCCCGTATTGTTACAGTAGTTGTTTTTTTGTGAAACACCCAATATTATTTTTTGAGTATACGTATATTATTCTTATTCGTGTCATGGGTGTTGGTTGTGTTTGTGTGTTACACATGTGCAACTAATATAGTTCAGTTCACGAATCGAGAAGATTGGTAGTGGTGAGTTAGCTAACCTGCTGATTAAATCATCGGTGTATATAACTGCTTGTGTTGTGGGTGTAACTGAACCTAACCGAAACGAACCGCAACGATACGAGAGCCACGGGCTACTAGAATCCTTCCACGCTTCGTTGTTCACTTTGCTTTTGCTCGCGACAACGACGACGGACCAGCAATCATTTGCAGCGATCCAGCAAATAGACTAACTACTATAGTAGTTGTTAATAGTCGTGACCTGCCGATATCGTTTTGATACTTTCACGGATTAATGCGAACGAACGAAACGATACTTTTTAAAACTTACATATAAATGAGCAATTAGTAACTGTAATAAAACGGGCCCCACGTTGGGCGCCAGATGTAACAAAACGGAAATTACGTTGTCTTGGGGTTGGTAGGAATGCTATACTTCTAAGAAAAAGTAGTCGACGTTAAATAAGTTTTTTTGTCAAAGATATATCTGTTTGAAGACTGGTGTTGATAAGATTGGTTTAATTAGTTCCCCAACACACTTCACATCTCAACAAGATGCGATTATTTGCACGTTTTCGTTGTGCACGTTTAAGGTTAATTAAACGGCTATTAACAAGAAATGGTTCATTGAGAAAAATTACGGAATTTCAACAGCTTTAACGTCAAACAAAGTATACTTTCGTGTTGTAGCATAAGCAGGGAGCAGTTAGCTAATTTCTTGAAATGTCAACTATTATTTTGATATTTTAAAGCAATCGTTTTGATTAATTCGATCAAACAAAAAAATACTTAATGCGTAATCATCGAGCTTATAATAAAAACAAATTATACAATTAATCAAGCTTTATTGAAAGTCGTGCACGGGCGTCGATAATTTTATGGATAACCATCGTAATCTCTAAACAACATCACATTGAAAAAGAACGAAATATTAAAACATCTTGCATAATTTCCAGTTTAGTTTCGACGATCATTATATGCTTCGTTAACGAATTAGGTATTTCAGACTTGTTGTTATATTGGTAGTTATGCGTGTAACTATATAGTCAAAAATACAATGATTGAAGAAAGTGTCGGTTCGGGTCGGTTCCGTCGGTTTCTAAACTAAATTGATCGCAAGGTTGTAGTTTTCTGAATAATGGGGCGAGGGCGTTCGTTTATCTTTCGATACGCATTCATTTAATCGCATCGTATAAATTATGATAGTGCTCCGAAAAAATCATAAACGACGACACGTCTTATGAACTTACAAATAATGATTAAATGTCTTTAGTCCGCATGTCCCAAAGCAAAGCATTGACTCCAAGAGAGTGAAAGAGTAAGAGAGAATTTAACGCGTATAATCACCACACCTATTTGAGCTTGGGGCTTTCTGGCCTGGCCTGGCTTGGCTTGGCTACTCTTATGCCTTTCCAAACAAGAAATCGCCGAAATTTTTTCACTCTCTATTATGTATACTCGTTTATACAGATCTATAAAACAACAACGACTACTATTAACAACTACTCAATATTTTAACCTCGTTCCTGCGCAACAGGTACACGAACAATGCTTTAATTACATATTGTAGGCGCGCGTTCTAATATTCATTTACCTGTTTCATTGCAATCGTATTTTAATTTAATAGTAGTATTTACGTTGTTATCCTATCGTTCAATATGAAAAATTGTTTGTTACGATATTTAATAGTCATATATATGTATAACAGTCTATATAATATTGCGATTGATATTGGTGTGAATCGTTTTTTATGATGCAAGGCTAACTGAAATTGCTGCGTTTAAATTATAAATTAATGATCTTAAATGTTAGGTAAAGTAAGGTGAAGGCGGGTGGCAGTTGTATATAATTAAGTAAAAGTTTAATTAATTGCCTTCCTTTATATTGTGTTCGCGCTTATTTTATGTGTTAGAATTGATTTGGTAGCTATTAAAAAGTAAAAACAAGATTGCTCAATTTTAATAAAAGTTAAACGTATTTAATAATATATTTTCCTACTTATTTTATATATTTAATAATTTTAATATTTTCACTCTAAAATCCTCTTTTTCATTTTTTTGCTGAAATTTTGCTGATTCCGTAATCTTGTGGACCAGGCACGAATTTATTTTCTTGGGGCACTCAATTCGAAATGTTTTTGCTTATACCTGTATGTGGAAGAAAGAAATAAAATGCATACTTATACAAATTGATCAATGTGTATGGCCTATGCTCTATTAATTTTAATAGTTGGGTAAACAAAAGGCGCTAATTGCATCTAACATTAGCAGTGTTGCTTTATTATCACAACAAAACTTATTAGTCTATAAGTAATTATTGCCTGCTTTATTGTCGCACTAATGAACCATGAACGTGTGAACTCTTTACTTACAGTCTCGATTTGATGTTGTATTTGTCATCTGTTTATCTATATTAAAAAAAAGGAAACATAATGCAATGGAGAAGAAAACAGAGCAGAGGCGTAGCTATAAATGCAGCCCCATGAAGCAAGTGAAAAATAATCTTCTACTAAGTACTTCATAGTACTTCGAACCGGATCTTGGTCTTTTTCGGCAAGATTGGAGAATTACATAAAAGAATGTGATAATTTGGAGAATTCGAAACATATAAAAAGTATGTAATATTATCAATTTCAAAGTTGATTAAACCAGTAATCTATCTTTCAATTTAAATAGATTTGCTTTTTACAACTTGTATGCTGACTATGTCCGAATGTCTGAAACCTACGCCTGCATGATACGCTCCTGGTTCTTGTCTGGATGATAGACGAGACTCTTGAGAGGGTGTCGTATATTTTTTTATTTATTATCGCATGATATGTGAGTCAAGTACCAGTACGTGTGGTGGTGGTTGGTTTGGTGTTGTATGAGCTAGCACAGTAAGTGCATGCAGTAGAACCGCTGCTGGTGCGCTGGTGCATCTTTTGTTGTACGTACCTAAAGGAGGGTGCAATTTATTAGCTCTCACAACAAGCGGGAATTGGGCATGGGAAACTGGATGATGATCAACTTACATGAAAGTGACGTATTGTTTACCATTTGTGCACGTTCATGAGGTTTATGTGCGGAATCTAGATGTTGAAATACATATGTTTTTGACAAGATGACAAGTATTAGTATATTTATTACTCCCCTTCTAACAGTAGTCAGTTAGGTAGTTACATCGTTACATGGCCTTACAAGAGAAAATATTAATGATTCTTTATAATAGGTATAGTTAAATCAATGAATTTTTATTCATCTGCGAAAGTAAAACGCACATGCCGAAGATGGCAACATTAGACATTTTTAACCTCACTTAGTTACAATTTGCTTTGTTCCCTTTCAGTCTACAAAATTATTAAGTATATTGTGTGACGAAATGAAACTGTGAAAGTAAATTTCACGCACTGAAGTTGGCGAAGAAGTTGGCAACCGCCTGGATTGTGTGAAGAAATGAAACTGTGAAAGTAAATTGCACGGACTGACGTTGGCGGAGCGGTAGGGAGCCGCGTGGGGGCAGGGTGTCGGTTTCGGTGGCCGGCGTTTCGTGATATACTCACTTTATATTTCAGCTGATTTGTTTTCTTTCAGCTTATAACATTATTCTCTTGTGTGGTCGTAGAGAAAGTATAGTACATTATACGAGTGGAAAGATGCAACTGCCCACTCGCGGATTACTAAACTTGCCACTCTAGTTACGTAATATAATGTTACCTAGCTATTTTATTTGGTTGCACTGTTAAACTGTTATGTTGTGTGACGAAATGAAACTGTGAAAGTAAATTGCACGGACTGAAGTTGGCGAAGAAGTTGGCAACTGCCATGGTTGCATGCAACCAGATGAGCTCACTTGTTTTATGGGTTGTCCTCACTTTTTATTTCATTATTGTTTTCTTCAAGTTTATAACATTATTCCAATGTGTGGTCGTAGAAAAAGTATACTACGTAATACGAGTGGAAAGATGCAATTGCGAACTCGCCGATTACTAAACTTGCCATATAATATTGCGTAACTATTTTATTTGGCTGCACTGTTAAAATGTGGATGCTCATTTGGTTGCCTAATTTTGCAGAGTAGAAGACCCTGTATAGAAATATAATTAAATTTTTTATTCTAAAATGATGATGTGCTGAGATAAATATATAGCAATAACGAAGACTTATTGAACTCAATTAAACATTGGCGCACAACAAAGCAAACTTGCATTTTGCATTGCTCTGATGTCGAAAATAGAAAATGAGCACGGAATTGACAAGCGTCGCGTCAGTAGTCTCTGGTAATTGCAAAATATTTCGTCATAAATTTAATTCGCGCCCCGTTTCTCTGCATTTCTTGTTTGCTGCGATGCTGCATGTGTAGTAGGTAATAAGGAACAAACAGGATAAGAATAAAAAACTTACCATCCGAACCAGGATATACGATGACAATAACTCGTGATTCTTATACTCACTCGTATACAAAGCGATTATTTTATCGTGGAACATAGCATGTATGTGCCTATGTACGACGGTAAAATAAACGAGTCAATCTCATGGCAGTGTGGACTTGTATTGCTAAAGCACACCGACAGACGGCGGCATACAGTTGGGATAACAATGAATTGTACTGACGGAAGGTACTGGCCTTACAGGATATTTTATTGAAAATAAATTGCGAACAGTCCGCAGATTTCGTGAGTACATCTTTATTATTTCTACCTTTTCTTCGGTTGCGTACATGTCTGATGAAGAATTTGTGAACAATCAATTCAAATTATGACAATGAGGAACAAGATTGACAACTGACAGTAGCGGCATGATCAAACAAATTACTTTGATCGTGTATCGCCACTGCCCTGTCGTTAGCAATACAAATCCCCGTTGCCATGAGTTTAACTCGTTTATTTTACCATCGTACATAGGCACATAGCACATGCTATGTT
>JARJEB010028166.1:0-10312 GCA_030264535.1 Liometoxenus newtonarum
TCAAAATCATTAAGCATGTCTTTTTGGACTATCGGAAAATTACAAATTACTTGTAATTTTAAGAATGGCATGCCTAAGGCCTACAAGGAGCTCCGCCATAAGAGTTGATTCTAAAAAAAGGTTCCGAAAGCCAGAAAGGTTGGGAAGCGCTGCTTTAGTATGTCTAGTGGACTTCGACGTGGATGTGCTTCATTGCACTATGTACTTTACTTAATACGAAGCTTCATTTCATTGCTTCAAAGCTTAGCATCTTCATGTTTCTTTCATGTTTTTGTCTCTTCCTCACTTTATTTTATTTTATAAATGTATAAAGTTTTTATGTCCATATGCATGTAGTAGGTATGTGGGATGGTAATTTTCTTTATGATCGTTTAATAATTGCCCACCTACGTCCCAGTATAACTGACATTGGGCACATTGATGTTGAATTTTATTTTTTTTCACTTTATTTATTACGTTTACATTACATTCAAATTATAAGCAGACAAGTCAAGTTAATTCGTAGCAATGATCATTGAAATTACAATTACGATTAAGTCATTCATTCATTTATGATTATGATCTTAACGATGAAGTTGTAGAAATATAACTGATTGGTGAATGAAGTTAACTTGGTGACGAGAAATAACATTACAATAATCGAGGTAAATGACTGACGTCCGTGTGATGAATATAGGAATAATAACGGCTCTTCGGACAGATTTGTGGGTAATTATTTATTAATTAGACATAGGCTAACGTTTCGGGTGTTATAGCTCTGAGGAGGGTAGTTTGTGTTACTGCCGAAACGTTAGCCTATGTCTAATTACCGACAAATCTGTCCGAAGAGTCGTTATTAATCCTATAGTACAATAATAATTTTTACCAATTTACCAATTGTCTGGTAATTTTATGCACATTTCTAGATGCAATTGAAATGGAATACTTTACTTCGCACATTTATAGATGTGTGTGATATGCAGATTTGCATATCAGGTCGTAAATAACATTCAACTTGGCATCTCACATCGAACCACCTCACCAGAAAGCCTCTGGCTGTGGCGAACGTGTATCTTTTTTAATTTATTTTTATTATTCCCTGCGCACAACGTCACACTTTCTTATCAATATATAAAAATAATATATAAATATTAAATTTCTGACTCACACAAAGGCATTCATCATACTGAAAGTCTTCAAAGAAAGAAACGAGGAATTCAAGAAGATTTAAAAAAAAAAAGTTAAAGTCTTCAAAGAAAGAAACGAGGAATTCAAGAAGATTTAAAAAAAAAGTTAAAATATTAAAAAAATGAAGATTTTATTTTCCGTTGTTTTTCATGTATTTATTTTGTATTTGCAACTAATTGCTAAGGGAAATTCAAGAAATACATATTTCAAGCGTATTCAAAAATATTGTTAAATTTCTTGATTTACCCTGTATAAAAGTATGTGTGAATCAAAAGATTCTTTGATGTTTTTCATGAATTTTATGTTTTTTTTTTTTGCATTTGTGTAATGTAAGTAGGTATGTAACACGAAATGTTTGCATTTTACTACTTTAATCTCATGATATGGTAATAATAAAATGAATGTGCTGTGCTGATCTAAGTAGTTATCAATTATCGTTTTTATGATCATTTTACGGGCTTGATTGACCGACGATTTCCCTAGAATTATCACACAAAACGCACATGGATTTCATTGGAAAAATGAAGTGCGATCTGTTCTAGGACATTTCTTTGGTACTTGGGTACTGTTCGGTGTTCCTGCAAGTCAAAAGAAGCAACTGTCGACACAAATATGTCTGCACTGCGTTCCTATAGCGTTAGTGGAAGGATTTTTATGACAGACTTTGTCGACGAGCCGGTAAATTACCGAACAAGCAAATGGTTTTTTTATGCACATCGCGTATTTATATTCGTTTCGTTGTCCATTCGGTTTATTCGCTTCGCACTAATAATAATAAAAAAAAACAGCGTCGGAATGAACATTTTTAAGGTCACCATAAACTCTCCCGGAATGCGTGAACGTTGTTTCGGCCGAAAGCAAACGTTCCACATCGCAACGACACGTTTCAAGCCTGTAAACCAGCGCTTCAACTATGATATAACGATACATAAGTTTGTTTGTGACTGTGTTTTTGTGTGGGAGTTGATTCAGGATATTTCGTTGTTTGTGTTGTGTGTGAGTGAGTGCACAGTTAGCGAAACTTCACAATAACGCCTTTTGTGAAACTATCAAGCTGATTCGCAATATCACAACTTTTGCAATCGTCTGCACAAAACTCCACAACTAACACCAAAGTCTAAAATTAATTAAAGAAGTAACAGAGAACAGTATTGTTAAACTAAAGTATTAATGTGCCTATGTACAAAGAAAAAGAGAAATGTAATTTTCGAACTATAGTCAGTATTCCTTGAATAGAAATAGTTAGGCCACTCCCTGAAAATGCGCCACACTTTGACTAGGCCAATTGAGATGTTTTATTCTCGTTTAGGGAGAGGTCTAACTATTTCGGTTCAAGAAATTGGTTTACTACTCAGTTAAATTTTTCATGTACTTCATATAAAGTACTTCATTTTTATTTTTGTTTCAGGTGAGTCTCAACTTTATAATACTGCAATCGATGGATTTGCAAGTTAAATAGCTTCGTTTGCATTATAACGAAAGGTAGATTTGCGAAAAACGTAAGTAATTATTGAAGGAATTATCTTGTAAGTAAATGCAAGTAAATGTTAATACTTCCAGGGGGAATTAATCCGCTGGGAAGTGAAAAGTGAACAACCGAATACAGGAACTTGTTAAGTTCCCGGTTATTCGGTTAGGGGCTGAAAGTAAAGCAAAGTATAGATAATTATTATCATCTACTCTACATAGTTTGTATTTCATAAATATTAAGTCAGAAAACAAATGACCTCATCGAGAAAAGTCGCACACAAAACTCTTTAACAAATTTTTTAAGAATAAAATTATTTTGTTAATTTGAAACTTTTAAAACTTAAAACTTTTTGTATCAGCTTTTATAAGAACGTAAAAATAAACGGAATCACGTTTTACGTGAAATTAGATCGACTTCCAACTTTTTCTTCTTGTCTTCATTCACTAAAAACGTGAAAGAAAATCTTGAGACTTGAAGCTTTAAGCTAAACGAGTCCTAAGTCTTAACTATCTTGTTGCCCTCCCTATACGTAACTCGTAGGTACTAAAAAGTTTTTCGCATTTTCTGTGCTGTGGTTTACTTTACTCTTTACTTTTTGCGTTTCGTCAATGTTGCGAAAAGCTTATTCGAATTCGAAGTACAACACCTTATAAAACATGCATGAACCAGTGACACTCTCATATCACAATTCTCAGACTCAGTATATGTTAGCGATGATACCCAACTGCCGATAAACATTCGCAATCTAAATACTTAAACCTAAACGAACTTAGCCCTTAGGTATACGAGTACAATGTATATGGCAGAGTAGAATGTGAAAATTACGCCAAAGAAACGCCAAGGAATAATCAAAAAGTTGGGAAATACTTGGGAGAGCACCAACTAGCAGCAAAATGTTAAAATTTCATGGAAAATTTAGAAAAAAATGCAAAAATGTTTCTGTTTATAAATTCAGTTCTTGTCGAAAGGTAGGATCGTCGTTTTGTGTAACGCATAACTTTCCAACCATGCGTTGATACAATACTTTTCGTTACCAATAACATTAAGCCTAATTCGTCCAGAAATGAATTCACAAATCTCTCAGCACAATTAGAAAATGCAAATTCCGTTACAATGTTTTATGGCGTTGCTTCACACGGAAATATTTATGAAACAAGCTTTAGATATATGGTCACGAGTCATGATGCACAGCTATACCTACAACTGGGAGGTCTCCAATACATCTATCTTACATTTTTCAAAACATTTAAATTTACTATCAATGCAATTCTTTCGTTCGTCTTCTTGCATTTGTTACTTTGTTACGTATAACCATTGTTTTCTCATAATACACATTACAAGAAACGATGCAACTTTTAAAAATAAAATACTATACTAAAAGATAAAGTATAAGAGGTACCTGTTTCAATGTTCAATTCTATACTAAAAGATAAAGTATAGGTATAGGTACCTGTTTCAATGTTCAATTGACAATTTTCATTTCATTACTTCGTAACTATATTTCATGCACTGCTATTGTTACCCACTACGGAATTTCTATTTTCATTATTCCAATTTCTATTGTTTACGTTTACAATCGCGTATTTCAATCTCGTAATATTTTGATTTTGCATCATTACCAACGTATAATTGGCTGTTTTGCCTTGCGTATCACATATTTAACTGAAAATAGTAAATTGAGTGGATTAAATTTTGTATATTTTGTATATTTAGTGAAATGGTTGGTTGCGGTGCTTTTAATGTACCTAACGCCGCCAGTTTTAGCAACATTTCAAAATATAGTTTTAGATAGAATAGTTACTACTATAAATTTCTATAAACACGCTGTACATTTCAGTTGGATAACTAAACTATCTGAAGTTATATATTGAAGGTGATGCCAAATTAGATTAGTAAATTTATTTCTGAAACTATATAGCAAATCGCAAATATGTACCTACATATCGTTCAAAGACAGGAACATGCGAGGGAACATGGGACATGTTCTTGTTTTCCATGCTATATGCTTGGTGATGGTGATCTAAGTGTATATATGTTTCTAGCGACAACTTTAATTTACTTAACAAGATCACTTTACATACTCGATTCCCATTTGATTTTCATACGGTTTCCATTAGTTTTGCCTTGAGTCTAGTAACTGGGACTGGGACTGCTACTGGAACTGGGCGGGTTAAGGAATATACCTAACCTACCTTGCGTTTGGCGTTTACTTGTGTTGTATGTTCCAAACTAAGAAATACACTAACAAACGTTTAACTTCGTTATTAGATTTGACAGAGATGAACATTCACGTATAGTTGAAAGGAAACTAAAGGGCCCCACACACTGACAGTTAATCTCAGATGAAGTGATGTGTGTGTGTGTGTGTGTGGGCAATTTCTGTGGACTGACAGACGAATATCTGCAGTTAATCTGACAATGTGTTCATTTGCTGGTTTCTTGCAGTGGAGACAGCGTGGTTCGTTGAATGTTATTTATTGGTTAAAAGGTCTGTAAATGGGCGCCACTCTACGTTTAACGTGGCAGAGACACGGAGTACACAGTTTATTCAATATGGTTATTAGAGTGGCGCCCATTTACAGACCTTTTACAGCGAACCGGCAAAAACAACTATCAGCGCAACAGCGGCAACTAAACAGTTTCAACATATTTCAATTTTAAACTTTCACGAACTTTTATGCCAAGCCAATCATTAATTGACATTCCTATATAGATAGCTGTTAAGTAAGAAAAGTCAATTGACTGTCGAAACTGAAATATGTACTTATTTGTATTTTTATTACAATTTTTATGGTTTTTCATGTTCCATGTTGATAAATGCATTTCTCTGATCCGAGGCGAGAACACGAAGGACGAGTTTATTTTCGCAAAGGCGTTGTTTTTTTTCCGCTTTTTATCGTTTTAATATTCTGCCTTTGCGATAGCTTTACATTTTGACGTCGACTCGCTCGACAAACCACTTCGTTCATGAAACCAAACCAAACTAAACTAAACATCAAAGGCAAACATTTTTCTTTCTTTTTGAGTTGACTTGACTTTTGAGTTTACTACCTTCCACATAGTTCTAGTTAGATATAACATTTGTAATGTCAAGTAAACAAATGAAATACATTGACAAAAACCATGAAAATAAAATTTGCCAGAAATTATTTTTGTTGTTGTTGTTGTTGTTGTTGTTGTTTTGCATTGAGAACAAATTGACGAAGCAATTAGAACTGGAAGTCAGCAAGTTGTTTTCAATTTGTAATTTGGTTCAGATCAGCACCCACATAGTAAAGATAGTATAAAAGTTGTTGAACTTTTATTTATAAGTACACGACTTAGTTGTACCTATAGTTTTATTCGAAGAGTGAGTAAAAC
Organism: Liometoxenus newtonarum; assembly: GCA_030264535.1. Taxonomy (NCBI): domain Eukaryota; kingdom Metazoa; phylum Arthropoda; class Insecta; order Coleoptera; family Staphylinidae; genus Liometoxenus; species Liometoxenus newtonarum. Next base: position 5,999 of record JARJEB010028166.1, read on the forward strand.
TACTTTTTGTGGCTTCTTGAATCGGAAAAATGTTAGAACAACTTTAAGAATTGACCCGAATCAGCGCCGGAAGCCACTGGGGAATCTGTTCCTCTTTTTTGCAGTTTTGTTTTACTTTTTTTGACTATTCTTTGTTCGTAGTTTTAGGGTTACGTAAACTTGTTGAAAATGGTTTACAGCCACAACGTTTACGTTGGTTGAAATTCAATCTGGTTCGATTTACAACTTTTTTACTTTCCGACCATTATACTGAAGGGAAAAAAGGATAGTAATGTTTTCAGGTCAAATCTTACTAGCCGTTTAGTAGAATTATTTGCTCGGTGCGATCCATGTACTCATTGACTTTTTGTTGATTAAAAAAAGACGATTTACGTTGCTAATTAAACTTCAATTTGTTCTTTGCATTAAATGTGCAAAAATTGTCTCTAGCAGGTGTGTAAATAATCATTTCCGATAACTATCTGCGGAAAGTAGTTTGCATTCTGTTGACGTTTTTCCAATTAACGAATTAACAAAAATATACACACGACACGAATTTAATTAAATTAACTGTAAATGTTTCTGTGTACAATGCATACAGTGTGTAAAAGAGAAAACAAACTTTATACATGTCAATCAATTTACTAATATTTTATAACATTTTACAAAATATTTTTTCCTTACTTATATGAACACGTGGTATATTTAATATAACCTGACGGACATGAAAATGTTAAGCAAACATCAAGATTGCCGAAAAAATGAACTAACGGTACAAAGCATCAATAAATTAACCAATTAAACTCTAATAATTGATTTAATTAGATAATTTCTATATATAATTTTATTCATTAGTTGTCATCAAAGTAATGAATTAATTTATAAATTGTGTTAATACATTTATCCGCGACGACCACGTAAAACAGCGATTATTATGTGTCTGTGCAGGCACATATGATTCACTTTATCACCACTCACGAATAATAAGCTTGACACAAGTCAATAATAGGTCATTATTCCTCTAGAGGTTTTTTTCTTACGTCAACCAGAACTCTTGCCTGAATGCAATTATGAAATGTCACAATCTAAAACGTCATCTATCTATTGAACTGAAGGTGCGTTCGGATTTTCAGAGAGAGTTGGGGTGTAGCTGGAGTAGTATTCGCGCTTGGGCTTTACTACACTCGGCTCGCTTCGCTTCGCCTCGTTACGTAAACTTGCCCTCGCGTATAATAGCCTGCATTATGGGCTCATTGAATAATATACTATTATTAAATTTTTCTATGTTGTATTTATTTATATCATTTTTATAGTAATTTGTTAATTAATTTACTGATTAAAACAGCACCTGAATATATTTAACGTATTTATGGAAACAGTGGCGTAGCAAGAAATTTTTGGTTCCAAATCAAGCAAGATAAATTTTAGTATAAATAAACTTTGAAATATTTAGTTTTCCGTTGTGGGTCTTTCACTTTGTTCATAGTAACTACGCCCCTCTGTTTTCAAACGTCCAGTACAGTAATTCAGTATAATTAATCATCCGGCGATTCGACGATTAAAATCGAATGCTGTGATGTTTCGAATATACATTTAGTGAATCCGTATTCATTTACCGAACGTTACCCGAGCGGAAATGTGCATAAATGATATCCACCGAAAGATATATTCCATTCACACAGGTGTGTGTATTTGTAGGATGTGTATGCCCATGTTTCATATATATTTGTCTATATTTAATAGATAAATCACGATCACGAACATGTTAATTAATTTTCTAATTAATTTGTTATAGGTACGAGAATTATTTTGGCAACAACATTATTTCGACTTTCAACAACGCTTTTACGATTAATCATTTGTAATTTAATCATTTTATTTAATTTAAAATTTTCCCATTCCCGCATGCAAATATGAAATTATCAATCTGGAAGCCATCCATATTCTCTCTTGGTATGGGGTTCGGTCGTATTAAGACGACAATCCTATGAAACACTAAATCCCCGAAAGTTTCCAGACATCACGATCACGCACGTTCCTAATAACTCTCACCCCTTCGTTTAGTCGAGACTCAAGTTTGGTTGAGCTTACGCTGTTTCAGAGTTTTTGGCTTATTAACACTGCCGCAGGGCCGTCGCCAGACTTACTCTCGCCCTTGGGTGAAAAACAAATCGCCTATTATGCCGTAACGTAAGATGTTAGGGCATGCATGACGCCATTTTGTTAAGCTGCGTTCAGAGGCAGACTGCCTGGTTACCTTACTGGATGTCGAGCCCGAGTGCCGTACTTCATCCAAATTCGATAGTGACATTGATATGGTGCTCTTGACTCTCTTCCACTTGTCTCTTCACTTCACGTGCAATGAGTGTGCCTCTATGACACTCATATCGTTCTTTATACATCAAATAAAATTGAAAATGAAAACTCCATTCCGTCAGTCAGTTTACACTTTATTCTTTATTGTTTTGTTTAAATGATGATGAGATTATTTTATATCTGCTTTAATTAGGGAAATTTACATATTTTATTTAAAATCTCAACGTAAAGTTCATTTAAATAATAATTTTCGTTTAAAAAAGTGCTGCTTTTGCAAATACAACATTCACGTGTTACACGTCCTCTTTTTCTTTCTCTCTCTCACACTTCTAAATTGGGTGAATTCATGAAGGAGCTTTTTACGTAAAATAAAGTTGGAATTTTGTCGTTTTGAGTCTGTTGACTAAATAGCTTTGATATGTATAGAGATAGCTAGTCGATTCCTTTCAAGACGAGACGAAACTATGAGATGAGAGTTGGAAATCGGATGCCAAGCAAACATGCACAAAGTGAATTGATTGTCTAATATTTGCCGATCGATAGCATTCTGCTTCTTGTTTGTTAGCCTATGATGGTGTGTATACTGTACGTACCCATTTTATTTTATTTTATTTATTCAACCATATCTTGCTTTGCATGGAAATGACTTTGCGCTTGGAAATGGATTTGCATCGATGGGGATATCAAAAACAAAAACTAGTAGCACTAGTCTAATAGAACTTTAAAAATGACAAATTCACCCAAATAAAATAATCCATAAAACAATATTCAATTAAAGGTCAAAGTTATACAATTCTTATTTTTTATTTTTATTTTCTTGCTGTTAGAAGTAATCAGGAATTCAATGGTTTTTAAAGTAACAGTCTCCCACAAAAATTAAATAAAAAAATTGAGTAAAATAGTAGAAGAATACAACGGGTTCTGGCTCCGCCTGCAGATGGGGATTTAACATTGCACGCCTTACCGAAAAAAAGGGGAAGGGGACGCCTTACGTAGTCAGGCGTGCCACGTTAAATCCCCATCTGCAGGCGGAGCCAGAACCCGTTGTATTCTTCTACTTAAAATATCAAAGTTACGATTATTTAAGGCGTACAAAAACGCCAACGGAAACGAGAACGGGTATTCGATCGTTACAAAGGTGCTCACAATAAATCGTAAATTGGTTCCAAAACTTTTAACCTTGTAATATAAAACAGTGTCGCCAAACGTCAATCTTAAAATTTATGGTCAAAATAAATTTTGTGCGTTTACTTTCGTGTCCTTACGGTCCAGTTTTGATGAATACAATAACTTTTTTTTCGCGTTTCCATAAGTTGTGCACAAGTCTTTATTCAAATTCTTGGTCAGGGATATTTAAGAATGCACCGGTTGAGCCTTTAGTAAAACTGCCATTACATTTTTTAAAGTAGAAAAATCACAAAGCAAATAAAGGTTTGTGCACCGCACATTTCTAACTATAAGTGGGCAAAAGTAGTCCATATATGAATAGAAAAGTTCCATATCCATGAAAATGAAAATCAAAGAGTAAAAAGTCAAAGAGTAGATTTTCTACAAGTGCACTTTGGTATCGTGCCATCGATCAATTCGTGTCTGTATCGCACATGCAATCGATCAATCATTATAATATACCTACCTACCCATAGACAACCATTGAGACGACCGACCGCCTGACGTTCTTACGAGTCCATTGTTTGTAGACATGTTAAATTGCTCTACAAGTCTCTCCACCGTCCACCATGCCGCACAACAAGTCCTCGAACGTGTTTGTGCAATTTATCGAATTGCTATTGACAATACACATATACTTTAACGTATTGAACGTTTTGATTTTTAAAAAAAAAACTTCTTTCTCAATCCAAAAACGAGTTCAATGATCTTTAGTATTAGAATCCTAATAGTCGATTATATCATAAAGCGTATAAGTGTCACTTTGTGTGGCGAGTAGGAAGGGTTGACCGACGAGCGTAGCGAGTCGGACAATTCCTACGAGCCATACAAAGTCACTTATACGCTGAATGA
>JARJEB010028192.1:0-19988 GCA_030264535.1 Liometoxenus newtonarum
TTGGTTGCCTATAGTCAATCTAAATTCGCAATCTAATCCTAACAAATTCAATATATCAATTAATTTTATACAATCGTAGATAAAGTATAGTATACAACTCGAACGACATGCTACTCCCTCGTTGTATAATATACTATTAATGAATTTATGATTAATTATCATTGTATTCTTTCCCGTTCTCGAGTTTGTTCTTTATCGAATTTATTTGTAGGGTGAAGAAGTCTTTGGCGCATTGTTAAAAGTTGGTAGTGGTAAGCAGATTAAAGTGAAAATTGCTCAAAATGCACCAACCCAAAGCAATCCCAATACTGATACGGAAATGTTAAACAAACGGAAAGCAGCTGAAGTACGCAGTCTTAATTTTCCGAAGTTGATTGGCGGCGGTGTCCTTCATACAAAGTTTTGGATTATTGATAGGAAACATTTTTATATTGGTAGTGCCAATATGGATTGGCGTGCTCTATCGCAGGTAAACATTTTTGAAACTTAAACATATTGTACAAATTGTATTGCATGTTAACTGATGACTCATCTGCTCAAATATAAATTCCCTGCGATTAGGAATTGTTTATTATATTTTTTTTCCTTCTAGGTAAAAGAAATGGGAATATATGCAACGAATTGCTCATCTTTGGCTGAAGATTTAGGCAAAATCTTCGACGTCTATTGGAGTTTAGGGGCGGACGGTTCCGTTGTTCCTGACAAATGGCCCAAAGAATATGAAACCGCAATAAACATCGATCATCCGCTTAATCTTACCGTGGATACCGACATCTTCCAGACATATATCTCTGTATGTTTTATTTCTTTCAGGTGTTTTCCTTTCTGGTTTATAATTTTTATTTATCTTGTTTATAGAGTTCTCCGCCACCATTTTCACCGATTGGTCGCTCAGATGATATTGATGCAATCGTCAACATCATACGCCACGCTGAAAAATTCGTTTACATTGCCGTAATGGACTACTTTCCATTGATGATTTACACGCCTAAGATTAAGTTATGGCCTGTGATTGACAATGCTCTACGAGCTGCCGCAATTGATAACAAAGTCGAGATTCGGTTACTTATAAGTTGGTGGAATCATTCGCGATCCTCTGAAGATTATTTCTTAAAGTCATTGGCAGTTATTACGGATTCATATCCTAAAGTAACCATTTCAGTGGTGAGTACCGTATGTTAATATTCTTTTAATATTTGTTTTTCCTTTTTCTAAATAAATTGCAGAGACGTTTTATTGTTCCGGCCGATAATGATCAACAAAAGATACCCTTCGCACGGGTTAATCACAACAAATACATGGTAACTGATAACACGGCATACATTGGCACATCCAACTGGTCCGGTGATTATTTTACCAATACGGCTGGTGTAGGCTTCGTGGTTCACGACCCTGTGTATAATAGAAATGCGAGCCAGAGTACCATTCGCAGTGATCTTCAGGCGGTATTCGAACGCGATTGGAATTCCAATTACTCACATCCCATCGATCAATCTCTACACTAGTTTTGTATGCGCAATTACTGGGTGATTCGGTTGGTTATGAGTAATTTGTTAATAAGCAATTTATGAATGACATACGAGCAACTAAATGTTAATAAGTTTGGATCACTCTGTATTATTTGAAATAATTATAATTTGAAATAAATAATTGTATCTCAGAAAGTTTAGGCAAACATTCACATTTTCGCAGGGCCAATGGTAAATCTAATATCACTCGCTCAAAACGCTCGAAGACAACGATTTTTAAAAAATATTTAAAAGGTAGGTAATTCTTGATGTAACGAAAAATTCTATGTAAGTATAATTCATAGCTTAAAACTTTGTAACATTTGATAACAATATTAGGAGGTTGTCAAAATTTTGATTGCAATACAATGTAGAGCAGAAACTTAATTTTCCAGTTTGTGTTTGGCGCCTTTACAAACATTCTAGGGAATTTAGTTTCTATTTTGTCTATAGCATGCAAATATTTATTCTGCGCAGCGCAGCGGTCGCATGTATATTTTGCCCTAGCCATACATGGCACAAGGTGAGTACGGCACACTTTTCAGCCCAAAAGCTCCGAAGCCGTTCGGAGTTCGGATGTTGCCAATGGATTGAAGCGAGTGACACTGAATGCATTCGGGTAACTCTCAGAGTGCCTAGTTTTGTCTTAGCCACGCCCCCGTGGTCAGAAGTTACTACATGCAGAATTTTTAGAATTTAGCTGGAATGGAATTTAGTGTCTCAAGTTTGTGCCGAGTGGAGGAATCTATTGTTTTGAAGTCTTTGTTTTAGGTCAAGACATTCCATTTTTGCATTTTGTCTTAACGATAAACTGAATCAACATTTCACAAATTCCAAGTAATATATGATTATTTAATTAATCAAATGTTTAAGAATTAGAAAACATTTAACATTTCATAATTACCCCATAAAGGGGATATTCTTAGTTTTTAAATGTAATAATTAATAATAATTAATATATGATATTGTTAATTAATTGTAAGTCTAGAAATATATATTTACATTTATTTACAATCATTGTAGTTAACACTTTTGCATTTCGGTAACAAAAACTCCTTTCCTTTAGCAAGAAATTTTTTCCATAAAGAAATGGCACATCTTTGAAATCTGACTTTGCATTTTATGAAATTTTGAGTATATGAAATTGAACGCCATACAAAATTATTCAGGGTGCATTGGCTTTCATTATCATGATTTTACTTAATAAATTATTTTCATATGACTCAATTTTGGAGTTTTCGTTTACCGCATCCATGTATATTACGGTCTAGGACCATTCGGCGCAGCCGTTCTGGCGCGGCCGTTTGGGCGCGGGGACTATTGGGCGCGAGTAGTTTGGACGCATGTCATTTTTGGCGCAAGTATACAAATATTTAGAGAAATTCAGATTGATATATTATATCTGGGAATAATACCTATTTCCAATGTTTGACAAACGTTTTTCATTGTTACATGATTCTTGTGGCCACTTACCTAAAATTCAAAGAGAATAATACGTAAACAGTAATTAGAGCGCATTACAATACAATTGCAAAGTATTTACGACATACATGCATAAAGGAGCCATGTAGAATCTGCCATTTTCCGATGTATCGTTCCGTCTGGGACACCCTGTATAGTCATTTATAAAACGTTGGAAATATTATTATTCCTAGATTTGGTGCTCAGAAATTAAATGCATAAATATATTATATGTATATAAATCCGAATTTCTCTAAATATTTGTATACTTGCGCCAAAAAAAACCTGCGCTCAAACTACTTGCGCCCAATAGTCTCTGCGGCGAAGAGTCCAGCGCCAAACTGTCTCTGCGCCCAAACGGCCGCGCCAGAACGGCAGCGCCCAAAGGTGCCATTTCGTGTACCTATATAAATATTAAATATATAAATTCATCATTGAGCATTTTTCTTGTTTTCCTCTTTTATTTAAATTTCGTTCTTCTAAAAGCATCAACTAGTTAATGTAAATCAATGAAGAATACTTACAATAATTCTTCGTTGATTTACACAATATTACAATGAAGAAGTGTCTAATATGATAAAGGAAGATGCTTTAAAGAGTGTCATGGAATGTATTATCATTATTTCGTGTGTCTAGAATAAATACTTTTTTAATATGCCAGTTTTAAATATTAAAAAAAAAAAAACGATTCAATTAGGTACACGAATATTTTTGATTAATTTTCATTTAAAACTGGCGTACCCATAAAACTTAATTCATTGTGTATATTAACAAAATCACGATGTTTGTGTCATCATAACATCAATGATTCTTGTTTAGTTTCTTCTATTTTCATTTTCTGATGTCTAATTTACATCTACTGATTTTTACGAGGTATAAATACGTACTTTTTTTGTTTGGGAGAAAAACAAATAACACAAACTTTTACGCTCAATTAAGATGTTCCATGTCAGCAGGTGACAGGTTTGACTTTTATTTGACCTTCCCAACAAACAGCTGATCGGGATGAAGATGGCGGAAAAAAACGCTCATTCATTGTTCATTCGGATTCGGCCTCGTTTTCTGCTCAACCTGCAAGCACGTCAAGTTCCGCATAAAAAGGATGACAATGAAAGCATAACCTTTTAAATAAGCTCTGAGCTTATTTTTACGTTTTCCTTAACTTTTTCTGGAAAGACGAAGACGATATGCAATGCAAGTTGAGCCGAATGAGCGGGATGACCCTTTATGCGTTTTCCGCCATCTTAAAATTAGCTCCGTGACGTAGACATGACGTAACGTGGAACATCTGAATACTATTATTATACTGAAATATATGTTTACAAAATTAATGTCTTCTTAAATTGTTTCTTTGGGAAACATCGAAACATCAAACACATGAAACGTAATTAACAACGCATGGCATATTTGGCAATTAAAGCAGCGATAATCTCGATTTTCAATTTAAATGTATATACCTATCACGTACATCTTAAATGTACAAACAAAAACACAAATATCCCGATTTGCCCTCCAATTACTTATGCATGGTTCATGATTGACATAACATAGACATAGAACATAACCTGTGAAGTAGAAACATGCAAAGAGCTATACCCGAGGCTATACCACGGCTATGTTATTTTACGTGTCATTGTGAATCGTAGTATAGCTAGGTTATGTTCTATGTCTATGTTATGTCAATCATAAACCATGCTTTACTCGTCTAATTATTATTTAATATAATTACGTTTCGAACGTCGAAAATTCATTAACGCTTTTGAGTAAACTAATTGAAACCACTCTTGGAAATCACACAGAAGGTAATGTTATAATTATCGGGCAATTGAAATAATTGTTTCCACAAAATGGCGACTTTTATATCAAGAGAAAATGGCCGTTCGCATTTTGTTTGTTTTTTTTTCTATGCCAAATTAGTTATAATCATAAATCATAAATTCGTATTAATATCATAATTAACACGAGCTTGAATTATAAAGTCCTCCCCTACTCGTCACATGTTTTTAATTGTATTTTTTTGCATTCACAGCCATCGCACGCGATTTAATTGTAAGTCCTTCCCACTATTGGTTGGCTGCCACCGTTATGTTATGACTAGAAAAACCTGGTCGCACGTAAGTACACGTCACGTATTTTCATAAATGCGTATATGCCTCTTCTTATCGAACGAACAAACGGTCAGGGTCAGCCAGGCACGCGTAATCAACCTCTGTATCGTTCAAACTCGGCACAGACTTATCTAAAATACCACATTTTGAATTTTTCATACGATTTTCCGCACAGTGCTCCAAGAAGTTACGAGCCTCAGAGCAACCGTCGAACCGACGTTAATAACTTTGTAATAAATATTAAATTTCTTCATTTTTTATAGATATCTCTTAGTCGATACGCCGCTGGACGTAGCTTTAAAAGTTAGTATCGTAATCGGATCTTCGTCGACCGTAGCCTCCGCTGTGGCTACTTCCAGGATTATTACCACCGTAATATGCGTTATAGTAGTAACCATTCCACTCGGACCTCCAACTATCATATAAGTTCGCCATACTGTTGTCGTGAATTGATCCTGATGACCTCTGGAAAATGAACCGAAGGAAACACACATGAATTGTGAAGTATTAAAGTTCTGAGAAAGTTTCACACGAAGTTTGATGTAGGGAAACTTGAACAACTTTGGTAGTATAGTTACGCTCCTTTTACACTAAAGGCCGATTCTCACTGGTGCATTTCCATGCAGCAACTTTTGATGCAGCAGTAAAATGCATGCATTTCTCAATTCACACTATGCACCATTTTGAAAGTGGTGCATCAAGAAATGCGCACTTGTTAATGCACGAACTTAGAAAAAGTTCTATTTCCGTGTATTTGCATGCATGCATTTCTGGGGATTTGCAGTAATTTTCAACAGTGACAGTTAGTGTCGCTGCCAACATACGTCAGATTCAGATAATGTTTAAAGTTGGCAAAAACAAAGTCCCTAACTGGATTTTTTCTCAAGGTTGAAGAGTTGCAGCAGTGTGCCCGGCTTTGCATTGCATTAAAAATGCATGCAATTTGTGTGCATCGAAATGCTGCATGGAAGTGCACCAGTGGGAACACCGCTTAAAGTGAGTATCAGCCGCTCGGTGAACTCAGAAAATGACGTCATCAATTAGATGCAAGAAGCTGTACTAGAAGGAACGCGAAATGAACGGCAGCCGTCTGGCTCACTTCGAGACTCACTAAAGCACAAGCTCTCGAGCAAGCTCAGATGTCTACGTAAAAAGAACGTGAAGGTAATGACGTCACAACTGAGAATTAACTGAGTTTTCGTGTAAAAGGAACGCGACTATTATTAAACTTAAGTTATTAAGGTTTGTGAAGATATGATTAAAAGAAAATTTACCTTTTTGGGTAATTTTGTATCATAAGGATGTCTATCATTCCAAACATCTTCCATGTTGTATAAATCATCAGCAGCATAATTATCGATGCCAGCCATGTGATTCTTGTTAAGTTCATTAAGCATATCTTCTGTTAGCGGTGTTGGTTGCTTCTTTTTAGCGTTCTTTTGTCGGTTAACCAACTAAAATGAACAAGTTCCTTACCACGTGACCAATGCGCCAATAATAAATCATTTTAATACATACCACAGTTACTCCAAATATGATAACAAAAAGTAATGATGCCAATCCAATTACGATAACAGCAATGGCCCATTGTGGAAGCAGCACATTTTCGTCAGCGTAACCAACCGTAGGATAAACTTGTTTCGGCAATACTGAAATTGTATTTAAGCCAAATTAGATCGTGGTTCGTATATTTTAGCAAGAAAATTCATTCTATACTAGATTCAAATCGAATTGAATTAAGTCGTCTTACCAATGAAGTCGGTGTACTTTGGATCGACGACGAAATTGCCGAAACTTAATTTCCCTTCGAGTTGCTTGTCATCACCGTTAATGTCGCTCGATTTCGGCTCCCGATTGGAGCCCTTTGCCGTCATTGCATCCTCGAGTGAATCGTGGAATAGTTTCTTAATCTCCAGCGTGTCGACTTGTCGGCCCAGATCGTTTAATTCGACTAGATAATCCACGAGCACGCTACCCTCGCTGAATCCATCGATCCTTATCTTTTTGTACCACTTGTTCAAAACGCCCGATCTACTGTAGACGTCCTCGAGCTGCAAAAATAAATCAATCAGATGAAGAGATAGAAAAGAAAATGTTGGCTGGTGTAAGAATCTAGAAGAGTTAGAAGTATTTCTACTAATATGTTTAAGTCTACGCCTACAGATAAGAACGAAGACGATAATTGAATTTCTGAAATATTACAGAGAAAAGAGAACGCTTTTGAAAATGCCACTACAAACATATAAGCTACTTGAATGGGCTGATAAAACGAATGGAAGCGAAAAAAATGTTGCCAAGATGGAAAAAAAGCGAACAAGTATTCATTATTTTAAAAGGAAAAGACTATTTTTGGGACCAACGTCAATTTCAATGACGAATTTATTTGTTCCATTACGTTTGTAGCCGATGTAGTCAAAAGTACAAACAAACTCCCCTTCTTTTTGTTATGATATTATGATTACTATGACAATATTTACCTGAGACTGAACTTCGTTAGCCAATATCTGCCACTCCCTAGTATTTCTATCGAGTAACTCAGGCACCCATTTAGCTCCTCCGACTAATTTAATCGTACCAGCCAAATCGCACTCTTTCATGCAATACCCTGGTGTAGTGGGTTTTTGCGTCGTAGTTGTTGTAGTAGTTGTGGTCGTAGTCGTCGTCGTTGTTGTCGAACTTGTCGAACTCAATGTAAAGTTTGATGCATTACGTGCCGCTTCTAATAGTTTCTCAATTGAAATTGGAGTGGTTGATGGAGTTGGCCAGCCAGTAAACTCAGTTGTTGCCCTATTACAGAAATTAATTTATAAAGTTAGTAGTGGCTCTTATAACGCAACGCATATTTGCAGAGAAAATATTATAAAATAAACTTCCAACCTTGTTGGCCACCCTTTGTGAATTGTTGGAGTTGGAGCTCCGCCACCGCTTCCATTAACACTATTAGCATTATTACTGGGAGTTGCACCTTCGCCGGGTACACTTCTCGGGGTGGTGAGTCTTCCACCGAATGATTTCCGATGAGTTCCAGCAGGTAAGCCGCCAGGCCGTCCAGGGAATACCACTTTGAAGCCAGCGGCTGTCGTGGTAGTCGTTGCTTCGGTGGTAGCTGTAGTAGCTGCCGTTTTAGGTTCAGGTGTTGTTGATTTTGGAGTAAATCTACCTTTATATCCAGGTGGAAGGAAAGCAGAGACATCATCCATTGTTATTCCTTTAAGTGCTGACTCTGGTTTGGGTTTTTCGGTTGTGATACCACGATAACCTGGAGGTAGGAATGCTGACACGTCATCAAAAGTTACACCTTTGAGAATCGGTGCTTTCGTGGTACTAGTCGTCGAAGTAGTTGTGGTGGTACTCGAAGGTACCTTGTAACCTGGAGGTAAGAATGCAGATAGATTATCCATTGTAATACCCTTGAAAACATCTTTGGTAGTCTTGCTACCAATTGTACTCGTTGGTGGTTTGGCAGTAGAAGAGATATTGAATCCAGGTGGCAAGAAAGCGGAGATATCAACTTGTTCGGCTTTATCTAGAATCGAATCCAAAGGGGTAAGTGGAGATGTTGCAGTAATTGTTGCTGGTGTAGTTGTTGTGCTAGTTGTAGATTTCGGTGGTTTGTAACCAGATGGCAAGAGAGAACTTAAATCTGCTTGTTTAATTTTTAATCCAGCAATTTCCAAAGCGGGTGTACCAGTGGTCTTGGCTTTTTCCAGAATGTCTCCAATAGTCTTGGGTTGATCTTCATCTTCTTTAGCGGGTTTGTAACCAGCTGGAAGGAATTTGCTGACGTCTGGCACTGTGACTTTAGTTTCAACATTTGGTATAATCGGCTCGTCCCCTTGGGGTAGATCCAAATCAGGTCTTTCAGTCTTGGCAGGTCTTGTTTGATACTTCGGTTTGAAAGTTGGTCTAGCATTTGGAGAGAACTTTTTGATGACTACCGTAGGACCCACTTGTTTCGGCATTGAAGTTGTTATTTCAATGTCTATCATTGTGGTACCATTAGCTGTACCTTCAGTGATGACTGTAATATTGTTACCTTTGTAGTCACTCAGCAAACTGCTAGCTAAATCTGACTGTACTCGATCTAACTTATCAATTAGGCTCTCAGTACTAGTATTTGGCTTAGACGAGACTGTGAATGGGGGTTCATCAGTGACATTAACCATGATAGTTGCCAAGTCGGGTTCGCTCAGAAGTTTCGTTTTGATTTCTTGTTCGATTAATGAGTTGGGCAGGTACCGAGCGCCTGAAACAGAACGACTGGTTTGTACTGAAGCGACGACGACCCATGTATCACTTGTATCATCATCCAGAGCTGGCTCAGTAGGTGCTGTCATTTGCTCTGTATGTGGGTTCGGTGTACCTGCACCTATGATGGTGTTATTGATTACGCTCTTTGTGGTAACAACATTAACAACTGGTGCATGAACAGTGGTATATTCAGGTTCCTCCGTTGTGTCAATCACTGTACTATCAATGAAACCTTTAAAGTTGTCATCTTTCACCATGGTTGATGGTTTCATAGTCAAAACGTCGTAGTTCTTGTTAGGACTAGTTGTTGTTGATATCGTTGAAGGAGGAGTTGTCTCGACGTTTTCTTCCGAAGTAGTTGGTTCCGTGGGTGTTTGTTCATTTGTAGTATTATCTTCTTCAGAGGACAAATTATTTTCACTGCTGCTCTTGTAATCATAGTCAGGAGTAGATTCATAATCATATTCTTCTTCGACGTCTTCAATGGATGTAGATGGCTTAGTAGGTGGTGCTAACGTAAAGAAATGATCAGGTGTCAACGTAACAGGTTCATTGATAATTTCAACATCATTTTTATGATTCGTATTATCATCATTTTCGTCTTTAATGTCTTCTAGCAAAGGATCAATGTTACGTTCAGTGGTGCTTGTACTAGTCGGCAAAACTTTGAATGGAAACCTCCGGTACAAAGTTGTAGCGGGTACTTCAGTCGTAGTGGAACGAGCCGTTTTAGCCCCGAAAACTTCCCCACTGTTATCTACATAATAATCCTTAACCTGTTTAGCTCTAAAGTCGTTGTTACCATCTGGAGCAAAAATACGTGTGCGATGATTAAGTATCGAACCCCTATTATTTACAAGCAAGTTATTGTTGTCGGGTTTATGGTCAGATTCGACCGTGTTATCGGGATAACGATCCTTCCACTGTTGCTGTTGTTGTTGAGCGGTTGGGAAAATTGACGGTTTAAATGGAGAAGGTCGATTATTAAACTCGGGTGGAAACTCCGCTGGACTCTCGATGGTAATTTCACCCAAGAACGTTTCCGTTTGCGGATTATGATGGTTCTTGAACAGATGCGAATAATTTGGACGGTGCGTCGACGGAATTATGTGCTCTGTATGGTATTGGGTGTTGGAACGGAAACCTTGTGGATTCAATTGAAAATTGGTTTGTGTCGGTATACGGTATGCCGAACGCTCTTGTTGCTGCGGTGTGAATCTGTTGTATTGGGGCAGCGTTTCTTGTAAATGCAACGGTAAGTCAGACGTTTGTAGATCTCGTGCTGGAAAATATGAGTCGATTTCCTCTTGTTGATAACTGCTTGGCTGGCGTCGATTGTAACTGACATAGTCGTTTTGTTGTTGCTGTTGTTGTTGTTGTTGATAATTTGGTATGTAGCGTGCTTGCGGTCCACCAAAATAATAACTTTGATCTGAAAAAAAAACAAAAGAATAAAATTAGCGCCAATCAAAAGAAAAGAAAAAAACTTCTTTGTTCTTTAAATAATTAAACCTTGAAAAATTATTTGAATCAATAAGTTAGGTACTTTTTTTAGCTGAAACACTTTCAATCTATTTTATTATTTTATATTATTTGATTATATATTTTTTTCTACACCTATTTCGTTATATGGTCATTATTAGCATTTTTTTGAGTGAATGGTACTTATAACTCACTACCGTGAGTTATGAATTTTCATAAATCACTGCAATTTCATAACATTGATCGCGTATATTCGTACATAATTTAAAGTTCAACAAGATTTAACGAATTTGAAGTGACCTATCCAATGATCTAAGATCTCGAAGGGACCCGAAGAATTCCGATAATGGCTTTATGTGTATCGCCCGCCATATTATTACAGCTGTCAGTTGCTTCATCGAGAACATCACAATTTGAATTTTGTGTTAAGAATAAGTGCAAGAGTGTAGAAACAGCATAGTATTATATTCGCGATTATGGCCATTGTTCACTCAGATGAATTGCACCACTCGCCTACATCATCTGCGTGAACAATGGCTTTCATAATCGCTCATATAATAATTTACTATTACTACATTCCCAAATTGGGTTTACCTCGTTTTGGTATATGACATGACGGAAAAAAAAGACATAAATTAATAACGGAAAATAGCATTAAAATGAAAATTAAAGATTCTTGTGAATTAACTATATCTACCACAGCTAACGAATATTTTTACTGTTATGTTTCAAAACACCAATCATAAATTCACCCTTTAACGCATTCTTTATCTCCTGTTTCTTGTTTTTCCGGTTTTTTATTATTCTCAACCATCAGTTACCAGCACCCGTTCCATAAATTTTTCCAATTTTTCCTGTCGGCATTGGTTTTATAAGTTTTCGCAAATCAAATTACTTGATTTCGACAAGGAAGGTTTTCCTATAAAGGACCTAAAGGAATCATCAGACTCAGACTCGACTCAAAGAGAGAAAACGAAAGAGAATGAGTAATAATTGGGGAGATTTAATACGGAAAGCGTATTTTAACCAATTCTCCACCCTCTCCGGTCCCAAACAACGCGCGGCCGAGTTAAATATCAGACAAAGAGAAACATTAATAATTTAAAAGGGTCTAATTGAAATTAGTTTCGAACTCGTTTAATTACCGATTTCAGTTACGTGCTTCTTTATTTCCTTTCAAAGTTGCTTCGAAACTCTACTTATTTTAACATTTTAAGACTAAAATCTCCTTTTTGAATTTCAGCGCGGAATAAAAGGACGTTCAAAATCAAAACAACCACTCACACTGTTGTACAGACTTCATTTATTGTTGTTCTTAATATTAATGTTCTCGTTTATCTATAGGTCCAGAATCTGGGATCTTGTTTTTTATAGCTTTCACCATTCCCACATATTTATCGCTATAGCGCTAGCTTCTCGGCAAAACATTTGTGGTTTTCGATTCGATCCAAGGAGCTGCACAGGAACATTGTTAAAAATTGTTCGATTTGTCTTGGAGTTGTATTGGAGCTGTTTCTATGCAGCTATTAGCAGTTCCTTGGATCAAATCGAAAGCCATTCACGATCTGGGTTCCCCTTCGGTGGAGAGGAGTATTTTCATCAAAATGAGAGGACACTCGTCGATGTAGCAGGTCGAAATAAGCACAAGAGCACAAGTGCAACACTGATATATCAATTGTATGCTAATGGCCGATGGAAATGTTGTAGAAAAATAAACATACAGCACTTGAAACAAATTTACTATTGTTAAATGAACTAAACTATAGTAAAACAAGCAAGAAAAACTTAATGAAACGAACAATGAAGAAAGAATTGGCGTTTTATTGTAACAATTAGTAAAGGCAGAGGCATTCTTTAAGGATTGGAAGTATAAACTTCCCATTCCAGTGAAATTGCTGCCGGTTTACATAATTGAGAGATTTTTATAAGTCAAGTGAGTCGTAACGTAACGTAAGCAGAAAGATTGGTAGATGGGAGATTTTTCACGCTTGATAAATGGGTCAAAAAATAAGAAAAATATACTCAATGCTAACACCGAGATTTTCGCTATAAATTCGTACTGAAATATACAGGAATGAAAGGCGTGTTCATTCAAGTGTGATTGTTCGAGAGTGCAATCAATTTGACAGTGCGCCAAAAATTCTCAAAAAAAGGAAGATCCCCCATCTATAGAATTTGAAAATGACAGCAACAGAACAGCGCAAAGATATAAATTAATCTTCCATAGAAGTATAGAAAATAGAAATGTAAAATGTGTGAAGATCAAGATACTGTTACTATTTTTATTTATGTTGGTCATGTTCACGACTTTTTTCCATTTTACGTCAAAGCACGCAGTCACGTATTCCATATGTAGATACATTGGTACCAACATAGGTACTAAAAAACGGATTCAATCTAGAAAATTTAACGTTCGAGCATAAATTTCATTCCAAGCTCTTTGGACCTAGCCAAGCCAATGAAATAAACGAGATGGGGTGATATTTTCCAATTTATGGGCCGGCCGCTGAAATCTATGTGTCCATCGTCCTCTGGTTTCCTTGATGCCCGCGAAACGACCAACCAGCATGATCTCAACGTAACAACCATAATACCAGTTGAAAAATGCTCAAAAGTTTTGCAGATAGTATAAATTTTAAAGAAATTAAATAATCGTAAATGGTATATTACGTAATAAGAGTGGAAAGTTGCGTATTGCGCACGAAGTGGAAAATTTGCACCTTTCCACGACCACACAATATGTATAATAATTTTATAGACTCAAAGAAAATAAATCAGCTGAAATAATAAAATGAGGACAACCCATAGTACAAGTGAGCTCATCTGGTTGCATGCATCCAGGCGGTTGTCAACTTCCTCGCCAAGGAAGAAAATTTTGTATAGGTAGTTACATTAACCAATTTTATTGCTTTTCCTGCTTTCATTTATCGATTTTATTCCAGACGGTACAAAGCAGTCATAATCTGCTAAAATTACGCGTAAATATGTAATAACAATTTCAACCTCTCGGTGTAATTTGGTATGGTTAATGGTTTAACTTGTTTTACTATCATCAATAATCTATTTTATAATGAAAGTGTAATATGATGACGACAATTGTTCTTAATGTGCGTTTTTGTCAAACTTTTCGATGCGCTTCAGTAAAGATCAAACCAACTGTAGTGGATGTGGATAGTTAGACACGAAGGACAACACAATGCGAGTTGCTTGACGTTTTGTTCGTTGCATCACTTCACTTTAGTTTAGATTAGATGAGCTTGGCTGGAGATTTAGAGCTTGAGGCAGGCCGCAGGAGGACAAAAAAAGAAATACGTTTACGTCAACAAAATGCACCATGTCCTGGGCACGGTCACTTTTAATGCGATTCTTTACCTCCGTCATAAATCATCGCGATGACAAGCAGGGACAAGCTTGCGTCACACTTTAGAATTTAGGTGTCGCGTTTCGGGGTTCGGGAAATCACTTCTGACCGAAACGAAATGATAATCACTCGTTCTATAAAGAAAAACGAAAGGATATTGTTTCGTTTCCCTTATTAGCTTGGATGATGCAATATTTAAAGTTAAAAATATTGAAGAAGAAAAATATAAAAAGGCAAGCATTTTGTGATAAACACTGCTTCAAATTTCAAAATAATAATTAAAAAATAATAATTCGAGTGATGTTGTAATACAATACAAGCACGAATTGAAAAAATGACGTTAGAATAAAAAAAACTGAAAATATTCATCATACTGTGAGGGGAAGCATCAAAAATGCAAAAAAAATTGTTCATTTTCTAAAAATTCACTTTTATCATTGTAAAATCCTCATTGGGTGAAGGTTTCAACTTTGAGTGTTCCATTCAATTCGTTGTCTAATAAACGAAAATCCCATTTGGAAAATTGCAATTAAATTGGATGCACAATCCCAACGAGAATACACGGGGCAATACATTTTGGTCCCTTTATGTAACAACCAACGATGCTTTATATCCATCCATACACCGCAATGTAATGCAAACTGGCGTATAAAATGAGATTGTAACTTTGGGGGCGGTGGGATTTGCATTTTGTGCTATAACTACATAGTAAATGAAACGAAGAACGAAGAAGACATCGGAAAAGTGTGAAGTCTATATAGCTAAGGAATACCAGACTATACAGCAGACCTAAAGTTATAGACTGGAAAAGTTTCTAAAGTGACTTAATATCTTCGAAAATAATATGAACATCAACAAAAATGAATTCAGTAACTACTACCGCTACAGAGTGATCTCACATAATTGACATCCAGTTGGATGTAAGTAATAAATGGTCCATTTTTGCATATTTGCGAATTATTCAATCACAAACAACTAAGTATTCTAAGGGCCAATTTATACTCTTAAGACTTAAGACTAAGATTTAACATTTAAAAAATTAACTTATGTACCTATAGATCGTTTAATTTATGTTCGCCACTTAAGATTTAAGACTTATCGATTAACATTTATAAAATTCGCAACTTTTAAAGGTCGATTTATGCTCGCCACTTAGCATTTAACATTTATAAAATTCGCAACTTTTAAAGGTCGATTTATGCTCGCCACTTAGCATTTAACAATTAATTCCTAAGATTCTACATTTAACACTTATGCCTTAAGATTTAGGAAAGCATGGTTAAAATCTTTAAATCTTCAGTGATGAACATAAATGGTTAAACAATATATATAAAAGTTTATCTACTAAATGTTAAATTTTAAGTCTTACGAGTTAAGTGTTAAATTCTAAGTGGCGAACATAAATTGACCTTTACTCTGTGTATGAAGCAAATTATTAATATGCTCACGTTCGTATGACCAGTCTGCCGCTGGAAAGATTTAACATTTAAAAGATTAACTTATGTACCTATAGATCATTTAATTTATGTTCGTCACTTAAGATTTAAGACTTAACGATTAACATTTATAAAATTCGCAACTTTTAAAGGTGGATTTATGCTCGCCACTTAGCATTTAACACTTAATTCCTAAGATTCAACATTTAACACTTATGCCTTAAGATTTAGGAAAGCATGGTTAAAATCTTTAAATCTTCAGTGATGAGCATAAATGGTTAAACAATATATACAAAAGTTTATCTACTAAATGTTAAATTTTAAGTCTTACGATTTAAGTGTTAAAATTCTAAGTGGCGAACATAAATTGACCTTTACTCTGTGTATGAAGCAAATTATTAATATGCTCACGTTCGTATGACCAGTCTGCCCCTGGAAATATATTAAGAAAGTAACTACTGGGACTGGGACTAAAATAATTATACCATTATTCATCTACAGCACCCTAAAGATTATTGTCATTTGTATTTAATATTAACCATTCGCGATCGTTTGAACGTAATGAACTCGTTAAATGTGTAACCCTCTCTATTCTGTGCTTTAACTTTTGACAGGCTTTTTGCTCGTTCCAACTCCTGTGTTGTGTTCATGTTCATGTCCAAAGCTTATAAAGGCGGGGGCCACTCTTACTCTAGTGATTTACCAAAATTTATGCGTCAATAAAAAAGGCAATTAATAGATGAGGAAATATTGTTATAGCATCTGGACGTAATGGGTTTAATGGTAGTTCGTTAGCCAACAGCAGCAAGCATAATATGTACCTAACTTGGCACTTGGCACCAACCAACGAATCGCTAGTTATACCCTTCGTCAAGCATTCTTATCAAATATACAGGATGTTATTGAAAAACTTATTAAAAATAATGAAATGGTTTTTGTGTGCCATTATAAGAATTAAATTTTAGATATAATTTTTGAATGTGTATTTAATTTGTAGGAAAAAACGACGGGGATCGAACCCGCAACCTACAGCACAACCAACTGAGCTACCTACGAAAGAGTCGATGTTGTCTCTATCTTAAAAGAAAATTAAAACATTAATAGAAAGTAAACACAGATGACGACATCGACTCTATCGTAGCTCAGTTGGTAGAGCTGCAGGTTGCGGGTTCGATCCCTGTCGAAAAAGTTAATTTTTCCTATAAAGTAAATACACATAGGAAACCCGCGGAGAAACAAGCAAAAATTAAATCAAAATAATCAGTTTTAAATCCAGCATTTTTATTTGGAATTTTCTGTTTCTGGTAACATCCTGTATTTTCGTTCATTTTGCTGTTCGCGTACATGTACCCCTAACACGTACGCATACCACAGTTATGATCACGTCTAATACTATTATTTGCAATTAGAACCTCGGTTGCATTCTCAAGAGAAAAATTCAACCACCAAGAAACAAATGAAATAGTTTCGTAATGTATGTTTCGAAAACTTGGTAGCAATGTGAATTGTGAGAGCGTTTGTTCATTAATTTGTCCTTGCACTGAAAATAAAGATACTAACTATAACAGAGTAATAGTTAACTTGTTTAAATAAATAATTATAATTATGCTGAACTTTTAATTTCCGTAAATTATTAAAATAACTTTTAAATTCAAATGAATGTTGGAAACTCTTATTGAAACAAAACGCAAAGCTTGTAAAATCCAATTAAAAATGAAGCATTATTATTTTAATGGACAAAGCAGAAACTTTTTGGAATTTAATTACAAAACATACAAAAAAATCTAAAAATTTAAACAAAGAGGCAGAGGCGTGAGTTGCGTTTTTTTTTCATATTAAAAGGCTTGTTTTATTAAATTAAATTTAATATCATAAGCTGGAAACTAATAAATCAAACAACAATCTTGCTTGGTTTTATTAAAGTAATGTCTAATTAAAATATGCAAAATTTATGGTTTAAAGCCCAATTATCAATATATTAAATTAATAATTCAAACAACATCAAAAGTTAATTAAAAGATGACCACGGGGTGTCGCAACTTGCAAACAGGTGTCTGCAATTTATAAACAGCACATTTCGAATAAATCATTCAAGAGAAAGATGAAAATATTTTTTGGGTTTGGGTTACAAAGAGTTTAATTATAAAATAAATTTTCCCTGAATTCTACTATGAAAAATTAAAAAAATTATTTTTCTCGAAGATGATGTTTGAGCCCACGAGCCGAAGGCGAGTGGCGCAATTCATCTGAGTGAACAATGGCCATAACCGCGAATATATTACTATGTTTTTTCAACACCTTGCACTATTTAAAACATAAAATACAAAATGTGATTTCTCGATGAAGCAACGAACCAGCACTAAATGACAAGTGAAACAATATGGCAGGCGATACACATGAGCTATGGTCGGAATTCTTCGAGTTCTTTCGAGATTTTAGATAATATTATAGATAAGTTGAACTTTAAATGATCTACGAATATACGCAATCAATGTTATTTAATTGCAGTGATTTATGAAAATCCATAACTCACGGCAGTGAGTTATGAAAATCCATAACTCACGGTATTGATTTATAGTTACCATTAATCACTCAAAACTTGCTAATAATGACAATATAACTTAATTATATAAATATATATATATATATAAATAGAAAAATATTTTTTCGACCAAACCAATAAACTGCAATTTCCTCTTTTAATATTTAAAATTTAATTATCCATTGCTGTTTGCGTATAGTAATAAATATTTTATTAATAGTTTTATATTTTATAGCTATAGGTATACACTAGGTGTCTCAATAATATTTTTTGTTTCTTTTTAATATCCAGATTTATGGAAAATAATCATATTCGTCTTTATTTAGCTGTATTTTATTCGTTTTTGATTGATAATTTAAATAAATTTATGGTTGTTTCGACTTTTTTTTAAATATGTCGCGGTCTATCAACAAACTAACGTCGAGGAGGGGATGTTGTTAGATTTACTTTTAGGCTTTCTTTTCCAGTTTTCAAAAATTCCTATAATGTTACATTTGTTTGGTCATCTCTTGGCTTGGTTTTCCAAAATCCAAAATTCCAAATATTAACGATTAATTTATTGATTTACTTTCTCAAAATCGTGATCGACTTGTTGGCCACCGCTGATCTATATGACTTTCTGGAAAAAAACAAGACAAATAGGCGTTGTGACGCATTTGTGAAGTTGATATGAAAGCAGTTAGCATCCCTGGGTCATGGAGCACGGCGACCGTTGAAGTTTAAGGCAAACTCGGTCGGCAGGCATTTATGAATTAATTTATGTGCTTGGACAAACAAACGCAACACAAACATGGCCATTTGTCAATATTAACTAAATATACCATTGAACCACCCGACTCGACACACAATGGTAAATAAACTCCAACTTACCTCACTATGCTAATATAAACAACAATAAATTCTTCGTAATTACAGAAAAATAATGCGTTGTGCATGCAATTAACCAAAATTACAAATTTATCGAAATCGAAATATTTACGCATCCATTAATCAAATGGACAATTTCAAAGTGTGAGTAGGAGATATAGATATCCTTGATGGATATTTCAACTAATACTAAATGTAAGTACTAATTTCCTAATTTCAGCACGGTTTATGGTTTAACCTTTAACTTCTTTAACTTTAAGTAGTTCAAACCACAATACTTCACATTGGGAAATGTAAATTGGTGAAATTAAAGTGATTTATTGCTTTTATGTTCATTTATAGTTTTAGTGTTGTTTAGTGGGTGCTCGCACTACATTTCTCACATGCGAACGAACATATTAAATAATAATTGCCTACAACTTGTCGAAAGAGTTTTGAAACATGATGAACGAAAGTGAAACTAAACCGTAACCAAGCACCAACCACCAAGCAAGCATTGAAAACTAGGCCGTTTCGGTGCACGATCTCGACAAATGTAGTTCTTGGCTATTTACCTACTAATAAAGTCAGTTATAAGACCTACAAACTTTCATGTCACTTTATTACAATTACCAAAACGAATATTATTACTTTCGAACTAATAGTATAAAGTAAACTGAGTCATTTTACACATTAAAATAGTATGTTAAGTAATAAGTGCTTTAAGACGCTATATTACCTATAAAACTGAGTCTAAGTTTGGAAAACGAGCCATAGGCGACCCAAATTGCGTTGCTCAAAATGGTCGACGTTCGAACGTGACAGTAGCAGTGTTTAAAAATAACGATTAACGAGAAATCAGTGAATTTAATAGCATTTATAATGGAGAATGATTTAAGTTGTACTACCTCCGATATTCGTGACGTTAAAAGCACGGTTAAAAGTAAAACGCTTTTGAGGTTATAAACGCTTGTTTCCTCCAGAAAAGTCTTG